>PTEX01000224.1:67589-109365 GCA_003342815.1 Eudromia elegans | reverse complement strand
GAGGGGAGGGGAGGGGGAGGAAGGGAAGCTTTGAAACACATTTTCATTTAAAAAAAATGAAAACATTATGGAAAGTTTCAAACCATGCTTACATTCTACGCAGAAACATCCTTTACTCTCTTAAAACCACTCTTTAAAAATGTTTGCTGTATCTCTCGCTAGAGACAGAACAAAGCATCACTGGCGTGTTAAATCTAACACATATAACTAAATCTTACAAAAAYAGAATAAATGATCTCTCATCCACAGACCCTATCATGCTATTTATGTCAGTTTTTGTTACAATTTTAAATAGCAGTAGACTATATCTCCTGCTTAGGAAGGAGTCCAATTCTTTTCCAACTACTGTTTTCCTGAACATTTTTTTTTTTCTTGAAAAAGCATGGCAAACATACCTTAATTTGTACCAGGAAATCCCTTAGGTGTTCTTTGAAAGCAGGAATATCCTGGTTTAAACTGAAGAGTCCTGTTACAAACAGCTTAACCTGGGCACTAAAAGTGAACATACCAGTTAGTATTTCAGCACATATGAAACCACTTAACAGTAGTAAATAACCACAGCTCACTTACTCTTGCAGATGAGGAAAAGCAGATTTGAGCAGATTAGCAACATACTCCTGAATAAACATTTGGTTGTTTACTGGATTCCCAGGGTTTAGTGGGGTACTTATTTTTCCCTCTTCTACCAAGTTGAACATGTATGCAAGGATTGATGCATGCATTGTCAAACCTGAACAGACCAAAGGTACACATATGCAGTTATTATTTAAAACACAATGTACAACTTTAGTTTGAAGTTGAATGTACAACTCCTTTGAAGTTTGAAAGGAGTATTTTTATGAACTGGCTCACACATTTACATATATCCATTCTTACCAGCTGTGTGCGAGGTGTCTGTTACAACTGAGAAAATGTGCTGAAGAATATCACAAAAATATGTCTGATAAAAACTCTGGGCTGCAGCCTCCTCTTGTGCAACATTTTGTAGTAGAGTATAAAGTATTTGAAGCCCTGAAAAAATATGCATAAAAACAAAGTTGACCAACAAAAGAACAGTAAAAAACTCCAAGCATCTTTTGGCCTTATCCAAAGTGATACGAACATTCCAGAAAACTGAGGGGTACTGAAAGCTGTATCATTGCAAACTTGGTGAATTTCCCAGGCATTTCCTCAAGCAGCCACAAGAGGGCTGCATATATTGCTTACATGGAGCTTAATTGGTTACTTGATGTAGTAAGAATAACAGACAATCCATATTACTTCACTGTTGTTACTGAAATGTGGAGAAATTCTCTAACCAAACTTTTACTTGTTCATTTTGGAAAGGAAAAATGTGCCAGTTTATGGAATTATATAGAAGTTGAATTACTAATGGAAATGACCTCTAGAGGTCCCTTCCAACCTTAAGCATTCTATGAATCTATGGTAAGACTTTATTCCTTTATCCTTTCCAGACACTTAAAAAGTAGGGACATCCATTTGTGTGTTTTAAAACTCAGCAGCCTCACAGCCACCTTTTTAAAGTCAGCAGTTGAGATGATGAAAGATGCCAAAAAACTGCAATATTTTCAGAATTTACAACATGCATAACCTCTCCTAGCTTCTCTTTAAAAACTCAGATTCTAGAGTACTTTTTAATTACTCAAGTCTGCTGAATACCCTCAGCTGCCTAATTAAGTTTCCTCCTGAATTTAACACCTTACCGTTGTCCAGAGGAAGCACAGTCCACCTCCTTAAAATCAATGAGCTTTTCCATCAGTTCAGTTTCAGAAAATAACACTAGTCATATTCGAAAACAAGCAGACCCCAAGTGCTCTCTCATAGCTGCAATAGTGAAACACTACCCACACATTTTAGGTGTAATATAAACCTGGAGTGCAACTTGAAGCTTGAAGGAGGGGATTTTTTTTTTATGCTAATAAACTATGGAAGGAGCATCCAAATCACAAGATTAAGCTTGACTGAAGAAAGAGATGTAAGAAACTAGAGAACCAAAACAAATGCAGCAGTAAACTTTCAAAAATACAGCTAACATTTTGCCAGACAGAAGAAGCCTGCCGATTTAGCAATACTTTTAACTTCAATTTACCTGTATCAGCAACATTTCTCATTGTATGTTTGAAAGCCCAAATAATGGAATCCAGAACTAGTTTGAATTGTGCAGGTGGAATAGCCAGGAATGCTGGGAAGCAGTGAGAATTTACAGCCTGGAGTAGTAAGAAAAAGTTTGTTCTGTGTTCAGGATATTCTTCAAAGTCCTAGGGTGGGGGAAAGGGAAAGAGAGAAAAAAAAAAAAAGGTGAGGTTTCCTGAATGGCTGAAATAGCCTTCACAAAATACCCCACTGAAGTAGAATCCAATTCACAAGT
Organism: Eudromia elegans; assembly: GCA_003342815.1. Taxonomy (NCBI): domain Eukaryota; kingdom Metazoa; phylum Chordata; class Aves; order Tinamiformes; family Tinamidae; genus Eudromia; species Eudromia elegans. The sequence goes on along the minus strand of PTEX01000224.1, from coordinate 106,997 downwards.
CACATGAACAGCATTTAGACCCTATGCTCGAGTGATCTTAAATGAAAAACAAAGAACACAGTTCTCTAGCAGAGCTAACCATTTTTTCCCTCTAACCTTGGTAAGACTGTCTTTAAAAAAATTACACAACAAAAACTGGCTGAGCCATGTTTTGTCAGTATAAAACCTTAATTGTTTCTTGTTCCACAGATAAGCAGGCAGACGGATGGTCTCCASATGGCTAAGAATCTATGGTATACTCAGCAGAGGGACAATTTCTTGTTACACATTATTGCGAAGTGGCACTAATTCACCTGGCACTGCGTGAGTCTTATGCAAAAGTATTATTACATGCTACAGGACAATTGCACACCTATGGTATTTAAATGTGAAAATACTCAAGGAAGCGACTGATAAATACTCCATTTGGAAGTCTGACATTTTAGCAGTTAGTCTGACACTGAGGTGGGACTAAGTAGAATTTTACTTCCAGAAGCATGCTATGCCCTTTACACACACACAAAATACATATTAACAATTTAACTTGAAAGCTAAAAAAAAAAAAATTTAAAGGCTACTAAGTCAAAAAAAAAAAAAAACCAGACTTAAAAAAAAAAAAAAAAAAAAAAAAAAAGCTTTTTTTTAGTCTTGAGTCACTAGGGAGATACTTCATCCAGAGTTTAAATATAAATACCTTATTGATCATATTTAGTGTGCATTCAAAAACAGCATCGAATATCTGAGGTATTTCAGCAGTAATGTGCCCACCCAACTTGTTTACAATGATAGCCATGGTACTGAGTACTTCAGGTTCTCTAGCAGCTGGAACATTTCTCTGGTAGTCAATGAGAACTGCATCCAACAAGGGAGGAACAAAGTTTTCAGCTACCTAATTAAAAGAGCAAACCATGGTTATAACACAGTCAGTAAACAAAATCTCTAGCAACCAGTATATAGCAAGATTAATAGTTGAGCTACAAGAAATTTTTTTCCTGAGGAAGTAGAAATACATTGAAAAGATTCATAAACCACCCTCCATTCCCAGAATCATCAGCAGAGTTCTATTAACTCTGCTTGCTTCCCTTCAGAATACTCTCAACTAACGCAGAACCATCTCAAAGATAGTTTAGACATACCTCAGTATATTCACATCACTTTGATATATTACAGACGTCTTAAATTCTTGGAACCCACTTGATTTAGCAGCAGAACAAAGAACTCCCAAATTCTGCCTTATTAATCAATTTAAATAAGATACATTTACTTACCATCTGAGGATCATTGGACCTGCTCACCCAGCCAGAAATTAGCTTCAAGGTTTCCCTTTTAACAGTCCTCATACTTCTGATCAGTGGCTGCTTTGTTACCATTTCACCTGTTAAATTTTAAAGCCTCAGTTACTGTAAGTAAGGTGATTTTCCCTTTTGCAATTTGTATTTAGTTTTAATTGTTATTATGTTATTCTACATAATCGTAATTACATTCCATGTAATTTGTATTTAGTACCAAAAAGTTAACCTAATTGGTACGGTAACACTAAAAATGCTTTTTAAATATTCAAAAAACAAAGTATATTAAAAGACATTTTGTGCAAATAAAACTACCTCTATTCTAGTTCCCAGAGGCCATTTAGCATTACAGAACTATTGCCTACAGTACCTATACTTAAGAATGAAATAAAAGCTTAGTATAAGTAGTTAAGTGATTTATTTGCCTGCAGAGTAAGCTGTAGCTTTTTTTTTTTTTTGAAGTCGTGGGCTAGAAGGAGGGCAACCTACATATGTAGTCTTATTAATAAGATCTGATCAAGTGCACAGCCATGAATCCACTACAGCACATTCAAGGGAAACACTTCAATTCAGCCAAGGAAAAGTAGCCAGGATTGCTCATCCTGGCATTAAGACATYTCAGGCAAACTAAAACCAATTGTGAAAACACACTGAGACAAGTACGACCACATAGTTGTCAACAGGGTATCACATCTGAACTACAGACCCAGTAACTGCTTTCTGAACTTGATGGCTTCTTACAAGAAGCAGCTCTGGCCATTAAGAGCTGCAGAGTCAAGAGGTACCGATTTCACAGCCAGTCTTTTTTCTCAATTCTGTTTGAGATGTTACTTCAAGGTCAAGCAGCTGTTCAGTTACATCCAAGTTTTATTTAACACTCATGTTTCCAAATATGATCTGCACTCATTATCATCTGACTTGTAAGGTCTTAACATAGATGACTAACTAATCACTGGCTACAGCAACACATGCCACATACATGCGGCAGCCTCAGCTAGTAGAACTGATTAGTAAGTGATAATTCTTTCTCATATTTAACATCAGAGTAAGATAAAAGAACATATACTATAACTCGTCTCAGCAGGTTGCATGTTAATTCTGCAAACTATCTGTTCAGTTTGTTATTTGAATAGGAGAACACCTGGTTAGCAAGAAAATCTAAGCAAACACTTTCACAGCAATTCCTCACTTGCCCAAACAGTACGAAGAGCACAGGAAAATTCGCTTTCTTCTCTAACACACTTTGAAACCTGATAACATGCACTATTTGTCCCAAATTTCAATGAAAACAAGGAAAAAATCTTACCATTAGCCTGGATAGCTGCAGAAATATTTTCACTTAGGCACTTGTACACATTCAGCATATCTAAGTAAATTCTTCCAAGCTGAATCACAAAGGGGTGGCCAACTGCTTTACACGCTCTTACATTTGTTTTCAGAATGCTGCCCAGCTGCTTAACTGTTTCAGGATCCTTTAAGATATCAACATTCTGTAGAAAAACAGTAGTTCATCATGTTTAATGAACATAATTGCCCTTTAGCTTCTAAGAAAAAAACAGTACTTCGGTTTCCATTATGTGGTATGCTAAAGTATGTGTTTTTGTTTGTTTTAGCTCATGGCACTTGCCATTCTCCTTTAAACTGAGAATCAGGATTAATCTGGAATTGCCTGTCTTTTGCTCTCCTGCAGAAGAGTTTTTGCAGTAATACAAGCACTGCTTGAGTGTAAAACATGGTAAAACCAACACATGAGGAGTGAGATCAAAAAATGAATGGACACAGTCAAAAAAAAGGCAGTCTTTGTTCTTTAATAGGGAAGCCACAGTGAGAAAAGTAACTGAAGTCTGATTACAGAGTAACTGGTTAAATCCAAAGAGATCCACCTCTTGTGATTTTAAGATGGCTTGTACTTATTAAATGTTTGAAAAGACACGGAGAAATGAAAAGTACATTTTTATTCCTGTTTAAGAGGGTGACTGAAGAGAAAAAGAACTACATTTTTAGTATTTCACGTTTCCTGCTACTTGGAAAGAAATCTCACTTGTAAGTCAGGTAAAGGAGTGCTGTGGATAAACCGTTTCCCCTCTACACTCTGAAGCAGCCATTCTCATAATTCCATTTTCCTTAAAGAAGTGTATTCCTTGAAATTACACAGAACAGTCCAACAGTACACTGTCATTTAAGACTCCTCTCAAAACATTTTTAGTATTGTAAGTCACCATTTTCACCATTATTTAATGAAGACTATCACTGTACATCTAATGCAGCACCATGTGAAAAAGTAGATGCAAGAAGCCGATTTTATTGGAACACAGAATACTTAAAATACATGGGCTTACTTTTGTTGCCTGTTGAATTATGCTGTCCCATACTTGATTAGGGAGCAACATATATTTTTCAATCAGATGCTCCTGTACAGTCTGGTCTGTCTGTGCCCCAATCATGTATCCTACAGCTTCATAGAATGTATGCACCTAATTGGAACAACAAATCAAACAGGTAGGTTAAAAAGAGCATGTAAACAGTGTTTTATAACCAACACATAACCAAGCCTGAAAACGGCATTTCCCTATGTTTTTTTCCCACCTAACTTACATAAAGTCTTTCAGTTCTTTGCAGACCCCCACACTTTATTTCCCTCACATACAAAGCAAGACTCAATCCCTTCCCTTCACACCAATCATATCCTATCCTAGTCTTTATTTTGCTTCCTAGGGAAAAAAAGCACCGCATCTCAGAGTGAGGAAGTTCAGGGACACACCACTTAATTTATCCCAGACCACAGCTCGGCTTAACTATTTCACAGAACTTTACCCTGACTTAAAACCTACATATAAAAGTTGTAACTGAATATAATAAGGGGCATTAAACTGTAGAATAGATACCACCGCTCCTTGAAGTATTTCTTTCCAGACATYGGACGTGCTCCACCCAAAGCTTTAGTGCAACACATCACCAGTGTATGTCCTATGTGTATACTACTCTTCCTCTGAGCTACTGCCCTCGTTAGAGGTAGGCCCCTTGTTTCCTTTGTGCCCTGAAGAGCTTTACAGCATTACAGTTGGACCTTTTCTCTTCCAAAACAGAAGCACAAAATTCAGAACCACAAGATTCAGTATCTTAATTATTTAGTTGTAAAAATGTATTTCAGAGGTAAAGACTTCAATTAAACTCACTTTAATGTTCCTTGGAGATACCTCCAAGGATGTCTGTAAAAAAAACCTAATCATGCTATTTTATGCATCATATGGACATACAGTAGATGTTCCATAACACTATCAAAAAACAAAGAATACAATTCAGACCTTAAACTACTGCCAGTAACACTATTACAGAATATTTTCATTGATCTTCTGGAACTACTACGTATTACCCACATCCTTGAATTAGACATACCTGTTGTGGCTGAAGATCACAGATGATTGTATTAATATTGTTTAAGATTTCATCAATAAAAGGCATGACCTCTCCCACTTGAACCTGGACAAAATGTCGGCGGCATTTTTGTGCTATTTTTATGAAGGTATCACAAGCCATATCCTGGACGCCATCATGAGTTTCTAAATTTAAATCAAGTCAGTTACTGCATTGTACTTTTCCTCTATACATGTGTACAGAGGATACACAGGTATGTGTATGTATATCAGCATTTGTTTTTAAGGAAAATAAATAAAAAGAGATAATTACCGTGCATAAATTCAAACAGCTTGTTGACTACTGTCTTCAAAAATTTCCAATGAGCTCTCAAAAAGCGTGGGTACTGACCTACTATATACATTATATTTGATGCAATAATGGCTTTATTATCTTTTCCTCGTTTTTGTTCACAGAGTCCCAGGAGATCCTACAAAGTAACACATTTTTAGCTTCCTTCCCAAGTTTATCCAACTCAATTAAAAGCCTTAAGAGACCATCCATAACATACTACAATCAGTTAAACTGAAGATAAAAGAAAGTGAATGTCCTATCTAGTTCCATATCAGTGAAAAATTGAGAGAAAACTGGGATGATGAAATTATGTAGGTTTCAAATAAATCAGGAAAGGCAACTGCAATGATTGTTTTAGCAAGCTAGCACCCCGCTATTTTGCCACTCTCATGTTATTGGCCAAAGAGAATTTTTGTTAAATATACTGTGTGTGAGAAGAGTGCAAGAACAATACTATGCAGGTCATACTGCCACCATCCTGTATTTCATTAGCTATTCCTTCCCACCTCTTTCTCATTACCCCTCTCTGTTCTGCCCAAATACTTCTTCATAAGCTGATTTCTGAAATAATCCATGTAAAGACTATTTGGATGTGTGCATTGTTAATGACTGAAGAATCTACCAACTTTAAATCCAGAATTTATCATTTCCCAGTAACTATCCYAAACAACTTGTTTGGGATATCAAAGGTATCTAACTAAGAAGATACAGTAGCATTTTTAAACTTAATTACTTAACTATAAGCTATGAAGTGTGACACATCAATTTTGCATAATGATACCTTAATTACTGTAACAAGAAATCTTTTTTCATCTTCTTCATGCATTGCTCCACTGATTGAGCCTATAGCCCAACATAGCGTATTCAAATTTTTCCATGACCATTCCGTTCCATTCACTTGATTGTGAAGCTTTTCTGTCATTATTCGTTCTGTATCCGCATAATCCAAGTGTGTAAGATAAACTGAAAGAACAGTAAAACACGCCTATCATCTTCAGGCAAAAATCTGGATCTTAACTCTATCGACAAGATTAAGCTCTTCTAACAAAGACAATCAAATTCTGTTCAGTGCAATGCTTCTTTCCTAAGTTTATGAACTAAAAAACTAAAAATCTCCCTTAAAACTGTGTTTTAAAGATAGTGAGTAGTGATGTTAATGGAGAATTTGTGTTAAACCCAACCCGAAGAATCTCAGAAAAGCCCTATTAAACAAGCTCTGTGAAAAGTTGGAACCAGTTTGTGGCTTGTGTACCAAACAGATGGGTAAAGCTGTTAACAAAAGCATTTTGTAATCATTACTTACAGGTTAAATACAGGAGTGAATAATTATTTAGGACATTAAATTGCATTTTGGAAGTCAATCCAAAATTTTACTCTATTCTTTCTTGTGCTGCTATTAAGCATGCTGGTTGCAGTGACTCACCCTTAAAACAGAAAAGGTTCTCCCTTAAACAAGACTAGATGGGAATATTCATGCACCACAATCGGTACAGACACTTTCATCAGCCTCTAACAAGACTAATCCAATATAAAATTCTAAATCCCAAGAGAGCCAGAAGCAATTTGAAACCTGATTCAACATGCTGTAGCATGGTAAAAATCCATCGTAACTTCCACCACACTCTTTTATTTCTGATTGAAGTTATTTGAAAAATGAACCTTCTATTAAAATACCATACTGTGAACAGCAAAGTCGCACTAAAAACCAAATGCTTGCTAACTGCATCTCTTTTATAAACAGTCCTGTACATGGAATTACATCTATGCCTGAGAACATGCAAGTAGTCAGTTTAAAAAACAAAAACAAACACCTTTCAAGACTCATAGAAAGCTATTGAAAAACRAAAGATCTATTACCAGCTGCACTTCAAGTGTCACTAGAACAGGGGTAAGAATTAAAAAGCCCACAAACATTTGATGTTTTTACCTCCTATGTCACAGAACTCTAAATTCCTCATTCATAAACTTACTATTAAACATAATGATTCTTTACAGTACTTCCATTTAATGGATGTTACATAACAGCTTTTGGACAGGTTTTCAAGCAAGATGAATTTAAGACTTCTGCAATAACTCTGGACAGCTGCTCTGAAGCTCAGTAAATACTCGGTCTACACAAGACTATTTCAACTAAGAGTGGAATATAATTAGAATCTCATGACCTTAAAAGTCTTAAGCGAAGCCCTTCCAATGCAAAAGATTTCTACATATGTCTTTATGAGTTATCTTTTGGTCATATGGCAAGAAAGCTATTTTTTTTCTGGATGGGAGTGGAGGGGGAAGGAATCATTAAGATAAACCTTAAGATTTTACACATAAGCTTAAATTATCTGTAAATTTGATCTGATCTTCAGACTGCAATGTCTACGCTGCCGGGCAATATCTGGAATAGCCAAAGATTTCACTCAAGCTGATGCATTTTAAGAAAGCGATATCAACACCACCTAGTTACTACTGCAACTTACCCAGTGTTTCTCTCATATTTTTATACAAGTTTATGGAATCTGTATCCTTCATGAACTCTCGTACTACTTCTCCTTGATCATTTTCCACAACTAGGACCTCTTCTGGCTTAGCCATACGGCTAACCATTAACAACCGGACCTGTATTTTACAAAAAAAACCCAAAAAGTTTAAGTTCAATAAAGCTGTAACAAGAAAACACACACTTGGTGCCACAGGTTCTAAAGCACTTGGGCTGTGCAGTCTACCACCTAACAGGCATTTTTAGCACTTTGGACTAGCTCCTGCTTTTCAACAGGAAGTTAGAGGGGAAGTAGAAGAACATACCAACTAAAAAGCCACTAAAGACAGTGCCTGCTGACTTCTGTCTCTATACTAATGCGTGATTGGAAAAATTGAGAAGTGTAGATAGTGGAAAAGATGTAGATCCCCAGAACTTTCAAGTGTATATAAACTGAGGGTTTCTTCAAAGACTACCTACACAGTCCTGGCCCCTCCTTCCAGACATAATGTAAATCTTTTAACAGTTTTAACACTCTCATATCCATTTTCTTTTTTAATGTTATGTCAAATTTAGTCAGACTAAATTTAGGCAGTCAAACAACTACATCTTCATAGGAAAATACAGACAAAATCACCAAGGTGCAAACCAAGTAACAAGGAAACTACTGGTATGATTTAGTAAGCCTACTAAACAAATCCTAGACAGCAATTCTGTCATGAAGTGACAAGGTTTCTGTAGTGTTGCCATGGAGAGAAATAAACATTAAATTTATTTGGGAAAAAAAAAGTCAAATACAGTTCTTTCAATATTTTACATCAGTCATCTTTTTAATCACTACCTGAAAAAAACCTAGGACATAGTCTTAATATACATACTACCCACCAGTGATCCCATCTTCAGCCTATCTACAAGTACTAATCAAAAAAGCATTCTGGCACTTGCAGCATATTTAATGACTAGAGTTGAATCAATTAGCCACTCAAAACAGGGCATTTTCTGAAATGAAGCAAGATGTCTGACCTCAAGAACATTACCTAAAGCTTCATCATATCTTTACTTTTGCATGGATTACCTTGGATAGTACAGGCAAGTAAAACTGTCTCCTTGGAGGGACATCAAAGTGCTGGCTTCCCGAAAGCAATGGAGAAGCAGATGTTGAAAATGGACTTTCCCTGTACAACTCAGCAGCTAAATGATTCCAGTATTCAAGACAAATCTTGAATATCTCAGTTTCTTCAACTTCTGATACCAATAACATATAATGAAGAGCCTAAAAAAATAAAATTTATACAACTGATTACTAGTCTTTTTAAAGATTAGATTACATTGCTTCAAGTTCTGTTCTCCAAATACTGATAGAATGGTGAATTAGCGTAATATGCAGGAACACAAGGAATTAAGGTTGCAGTAACATTGTTTACAAGTCAGAACCCCAAACACTGGAGCAACAACTCAGAAACAAAGTCCCTTATTATTATTGTTGTGAAAATATACATGTGCCAACTTTYAGAATTAAAATAGTCTAGGCATCTTTAAAAAAGACTTTAAATATTCAAGAATTTTTTTCTGGAGCCTTTCAGGGAGTTTTGTTTTATAGCCTCAAGAAATAACCTTGATAGTTAGCTTGGTTGACTTGATTCTCAAGACTCTTACTGCTGCTTTGTTTTGGATCATCATATCCTGAAGAACTGAAGACAAATATTAAATCCACGCTGCTCACTGGCATTCAGTGAGACACATTACCAAAACATTTTCCATGTTACTGACAAAACAGCCAATAGGAAGATGGAAAGGTCAAGGCCAAGATATCATGGGGAGAAGTAATAACTACAGAGTCTAATGTTTCACGCCTAGTTTATTTCTTCTATTCCCCAGGGAAAAGTATTGAGCCAGYAGACTCACAGGGAACAAAAAAAGAGAGAAACACTGATATCTGCCTAGCACTTTCAGACACCAGATATTACAGATACTCAAAATATTTTAAGACAGACTGTACGTAGTTGATTCATCATTCACATCTGCAACGGCAGAAGAGTAATTCCTGACATTCTAACACTAGCCCCACAAGCTCATGAGATTTTCCTGTTAGTTTAACTTGCAGCAACTTATGCAAGTTTCTTCTCAGTGTGCACAGCTCCCACCTATCAGTGGAACCATTCCAGAGAACTGGTTACCATCTGTAATGCAGAGAGGAACAGTTTAGCTGTAAAGCTACTTTTGAAGTCCTACTGCACTATGAATTATAAAAAAGATTTTTTTTTTTTACAATATTTTAAAACTAAAAAAAATAATCTAGTGAAACATTTCAATGCTGTACATAGAGATATTCCAAATTGGGTTTTTAGATGTCTATCTTTAAGAACAATTTAACAGCTGCACCCGACAACACAGGAGGCAACATCTAAATTCTGCAGCCCGATTTAAAGGCAAGAGCACAGGACACAAAACTTTTTGCATGTGTTGAATCCTAGAAACGAGGTTTAGACATGGAACAAAGCTTAAAGTGAAATATTTCACATACAAAAGTGACAAAGCAACACTTATTCGATACATGAGGTTAAAAAAACACACACACATGTAGGAGTCATCTCAAAAGAAGAGTTTCTTCAGGGAAGATCTACAGTCTTCATTTTATATAGCACAGAATCACCAAGAATAACACACCAATAAAGTAAGTCAGAAAACAAAATTTGTAAAGCTTTCTTGAATTCATTTTATTTATTTTGTGCAGAGAGAGTTCTTAACCTTCTAACAACTATTAACCAAGGTGATCTAAAGAATACTGGTAATATATCCTTYGATATGAGTACTAATGTATGTTGAATATACTTTTCTAATTGAATAAACCGAATAACTTACCTCCATTAATGTCTCTCTCAGATTTAATCTCTTTTCTATAAGTTGACCATGCTCCTTGAGGAACGTGCAAAGAAACAAACTGAGATTCTGAATGAAGTTCTGTTCATCATCTTTTCCATTTGAGTATGCAAGTCGAATATTGGTATTTAAAGGAAGCATCTAATAAGAACAATATTGACACAATCAAGAATTTCCTGTTTTATACAGAAGTAGCACCCTACTGGGTCTTAAATGTTTGCTCTTTTTTTTTTCCCCCTCAAGAGAGGAAAAAATATTTGTTCCCAAGATGGACTGCAAGGCAAATGTGAGTAGTTACAAAAAACTCTAATGAACTAAACATCCTTTTCCATCCCTTGTAAAAGGGCAGCTGGAAACAAGGAAGGTAAAACATCCTATCAAAGTATCTTTCATGAGGCATCACCTCAAGATCACAAGGCATAACAACGCTTTTTYCAAGTTCAGTTCTCCCATTATAAAATCATAATGTTGGAACAACTACAAAACAGATTCTCCAGTGTTTTAAGAAAGATTCCCAAAAGATACAAGTTTTTCAGTTATCTTGTATAGATCTCTGCAAAACATCCTGTAAGATGCCCTACCTTTTAAATAGTTTTGTTACACAAATCAAGCATTTTCAACACTAGCATTGAGTAGTAACTTGCACTCTTTAAAATCGACACTATAAACTCATAGAGCAGAGAAGAAAGTTTAATGTCTTCACTGCTGATGGATTTAGTTTTCTGTGCATTTGTTCTCTAACACTTTGTTCCACAAATCTAAGAGATAAAAAAGCAAGTTTGGGTACTAAACATAACAGTTCTAGGCAAATTCACATGTAACTACACAGTGTTAAAAGCCTGCAAACTGCAAAATATTCTAAATAGCCAATTCAACTGATATTTCATATGCAAATATATCTTCTACTATTTAGAATCAAGCCCAACTGAGAATGTACTGATCAACCAGCTAATCCATAAGATGATTTTGGTGCATGCCAAGCTAATATTAGATTTATTCTAACTGGAATTAAGCCTTATACATCTACTTGAAGCTTGAACACAGGAGAAGGAGGGAAAGGGAAGGTCCAGCTCAATTAGCAGTATGCCTGTTATGTAGCTCTAGAGTACCTAAAAATATGAAGAAACACTGCAAATGGAGGTGAGGAAAAAAATAAGAAGGAAATCAATTACAAAAAATAAAATCAATGTATCTCATTGTTAAATGCTCAAAATCAACATCTTGGCCATGAGAGTATCTTCCACTAAAACGGATGAGAAGAATCTTCCTCAAAATATGGGACTTCAGTACAAACATCCTGCAGTCTGAACAATGTTTGCTGAGCAACAGCAGTACCTACCTCACCTGCACCCTGTAAATGCTACTTGTTGATCAGCTAGTGATCTTTCAAGAGTGTAGTTTCTGAGGTGCCAGCTTACAGCAATTAAGAATGCTTTTGATCCAGTGTCTGCTTATAGCCTGCTGTTACATCCTCAAAATAAGAGCTACCTAGGATATTGTAGTAATATTGTAGGAAGGATATTGTACTTAATGAAAGTTATGTTACGTATTATCACCAAATATGGTATTAGCATCACTTTCAAATACAAAAAGTGAAGAAAGTTAAAGTTACCTTCAAGGTTACCTTCGAATTTACAAACAAGTCACAGATTTGAAGGTGACATTTTTACAACAAAAGAGTAAATATTTTCAGTGACAAAGAACTAAAATTAACTACACTTAACAGGAGGAACTGTCTTACAGCAAGCCAACTTGCCTTTGAGGAAGCAGAAACTGTTTAGGCTTCCAGGTAATTCTTACAGAAGTAACTGCATTTAAGGTTCCTTGGGACACTCTTCAGAAGTTTCCCTTACTTTTAATAACCCTAATATACCCTTCCAGGTAACGCAGACTGACAAAGAAATAGCACAAATCTGTCCTACACAATACTTAGAAAGAGACTCAACAAGCGTGAAGTAGCAGATCCATGCAGAAGATTGACCTGCCACTAACACCTTGCCACTGCTAACATAAGCTAAAAACACAGAGAAAACCTGTAAACTCAAGAAACTGAGCTGCTCATGGACACGACAGTATTCCTAAATATGTAATTCTATTATGTGTGGCAGTGTAAAAATCCTTGAAAAACACTATGATCACTTTTTAACTTAATTAGGTCTTGCAAGTCATATATTTTGTTATATTTTTTCTCAGTTTTCCCCAGAGAGTCCGAATCTTCAATAATTCTCTTGAACTGACCAAAAAAATATCTGTGGCTCTAGGTTATGGCTAACACACTTAAAACGTCTTATTCAGCCATAAATATGATTAAATGACACAATGATGTACTAAGTGCATTTCCCCATCCAGATCTCTGTATGGAATCTGAATTTGTAAATTGAATTACATTCTATGGAAGTCAAATTCCTTGTGTGAAGTAGTCAAAAGAAAGATTTATTTATAACATTACCTTTTCAAAAAACATTACCTGTTTTAACTGCATCATGGTCAATGTAAAAAGTGTTACAAACTGTTCCTCATATTGGCTTACACTGACACCCGCAATCTCTGTGAGGCACTTCAAAGAAACATTTCGAAACATGGGAACATTTAAGAACTATTGAAAAAAGAAAAATTAAACGTATTACAGAATGTTATATGTTAAGCATCTTAGTAACTACTACATTTAAGAACGGGCAATTTTTATGCAAGTACCTTGTATATCAATGTGCTGATTAACTTGGTCTCAAATATATATCCCAGAGGAATCCAGTTCAGAAATCGTAGCAAAGTTTCCAAAGTTGCATGGACTAAGGGAGCATTCTGGGAGTTTTCCTGTAACAGGACCATTGGTTTTCATTATGAAGACACTACTAAGCATGGCAGAGATGGGGAGGGGGGTGGTGGAAAATAGCTACCAAGAAAAAAATAATGGAAATCAGACTTACCATCACAAATTGACACAGTTGAAATATCTGGGAGAATTCATTGCACATACTAAAGGAAAAAAAGACAAAATTAAAAATTAAGCATTACCACATTMTACAAAAAATTGTATCCACTTTAATCAGTAAAGCGTCTACAATCACAAAACACGTTCTGCAGATTCAGGCCCTTACAAGCATTCACAATTACCAACTTCACGAGGAAAAACACATTTGTTGAAGTGTCATTAGTCTGTGCCTGCAAAATTCTGCCCAGGAAATGCAGGCAATATGCTCAATGCCCTTTTTTTTTTTTTAAGGGTAGGACTGTGTATCATCAGATGTTACTTGTAAATCAATGATGATCACTTTACAATGATGTAAAAATGCCTTTGTACAAAGTAAGTTTGATATTACTTGATACTGTTTTAAACAGAAAATAGTACTCCACTTAGCCTCAAAAATAAAATTCAATAATTCCAGATGTTTTGCCAAAACCTTAAAAAGCAGCTATTCAGCAGCAAGAATAAAGTGTAACCTATTTATTAAGCATTAAATATATATACTTGCCTGTCTTTCAAATGTTTGGCTTTTACTTGAGTTATCTGGCCACTGGAAAAGTCAAACACTTCTTCACTCAATAACTTAAGGATCACCATGTTGTTCTGACAAAGGCTTTCACTTGTCCTACTTGCTCCCACAATATCACTTATAAATGTTGGCCAGTGCTTAGGCCATTCTTGTTTCAGTATCTGAAAATTGAAATATTTACAGGGTAAGTACACTTTCTCTCCACTTACGTAAAATCATGTATTCTGTTCACTGTATGCAACTTTAAGACAACATTTAAAACTTTATGAACTCAGCTTACCTGAACAAGGATCATATTCAGTTTCCCAATATACACTTTCTCTTTCTGGAGAAGATAAAAGGAGAGTCAGATTATGAGTATTATTCTCCTCTCTTTTCCTCCTCTGAAGAGGATTCACTTACCTCTACACATGTTGGGTCAGATGAGGTCTTGATAATTAGGCCAACCACATACTTTTTTATACCTGCAGAAGAGTTGAGAATTTATTTGCAATGATGTCATGATTTATTACTAAATACTAAATGCTGGTACAGAGCTCCCACAGTGAAAAGTATTTCTACCTATTATGCATTTTCAAGTCAAATCTAACAATTCCGAAGCTGACAAACATTCTTACTGTTCCAGCCAAATGTGGTAGGATACAATATAAGAAAAGAACTCTTGACAATTTTTTTGGCTAATGCTTCACAATAAAATCTATGTCAAAAACAAAGCTTTCTAAGTATAACTCTAGTTTTAATAGAATTGACTTAGAACTGCAGAAGGACTTCGGTGAAATGCTTGCTGTTTGTGTATAGAGAGACTCCAGTTTTAGTCTACTCTAACATAGAGGATTTACACTTAGATGCATATTATTTAACAGCTGAACATCCTACCTCACCTTAGCAAAGTTCTGCTTGCACACTACAAGAAAGAACTCAGTAACAGACCATTCATTCATGCAGTTCATTTTCCCTTTGGTTTGGATTACTGTGGTTTTATATCACAGGAGACTGCTCTGGTTTACAGAACCCTTTGCTTTTCTTGCCTCTCTGTCAACTAGGAACAGTCATTTTGTCTATTTCTGCTACAAAGTGACTTGATAGTTTTAACTTCACCACTCTCAAGAACTTCTGCAGTAAACTATTCTGTCTGAAAGTTCCATCTTATCACTCCATCATCAACCCCCACACTACTAAACCTATCACCGAAGGCCTTGAAAAAAAACTCCAAGTACCTTCAGACACACATACCCACCATCATTTTGTACAATTTGTCTGATTTCAAGAAAAACACAGAGAGAACCTGGAGTCATGAACAACATTAACATTACCTATAGTAGTCTACTTCAATTTATCTTTGATATGACAATCAAATCTTAGCACACAACAATTAAGCCCTTTAAACTGAGCGAGAGCTTTCTTGTCACAAAAGAGATTTAGGATATGAAAATATTTCACTATTCAACATTATAAAGTCAAAAATCTGATTTAAATGATTTCTTCAACAAGAGAGTCAAATGACTCACACAAACAAAACACAAACTATAAAGATTATTAAAAAGCTCTCGAGTTTACCAAAAAGGAGTTATGTTCAAAATGTTTAATTTGAACAATGCTTTCTTACTGACTCTTATAAACAAGACTATATCAAAATCAGACATTTATTGCATTTCAGGTCTGAGCAATGGAATTAGAATTATGTTCCGTTTGTATTTGTGTTCCCATGAAATCTCGGAAAACTGCACCTAGAATATCTGCTATTAGATTCAGACTATTGAGCAGTAGTTCTACTAGTAGTTTCAATGACAAATCTCCTCATCATTCCCAACTCAGAGCAATCCATGCTATGTACCTCAAAATACCCACGTTATTTAAAAAAAACAAGCATCGCTGTCAGTCACTGGGAAATAAATATCATCAAGTTCAAGTATCTGACATCATTGCACTGTCCTAATATTTGCAGCATTTGCTTTCCTGCTTTATCAGCAGAACTAGCCTGCCCAGTTGCTCCTTGAGGGCTCTGCTACCAGCTACCTGGTCTTGAGATCAGGCTGGCGGATGTAAAATATTGTCCTGCCCAGACTTCTCCACAGAAAAAAATGGTGCCCACAGCTCAGCAACAGACAGTATGAAAGGATCAACTAGTTTTCAAATGTCACATCAATGCTACAGGCTTTTAGGGTCTTCCATCTAGCAAACAAAGTCATGCTCTTAAACCTTTAAAAGCATGCTATCCAATTTTGTAATGCGCTTTTTTTTATTATTTTAAGCTTGAATTATGCTTTTCTACACAGCTACAGGTATATTTATCAGAAGTATTAGAGTTTCTGTTCAAAATTTGATAGCTTTTTAAAAATCATTCCGTAGGAAGATAAAATAATTTAGCAGTATTATAAGCTTATAGTCTGATCACAGTTAACAAGTCAATTACTGTCTTTCCATCAGAAAAGTCCAGGGAACTGTTCAAGAGCAGATATCCTTGTACTCCCCAAATTCAGGGTGCCTTGGGGATCTAAAAGTGCTTATCTTAGAGATGCAGGCACTGGGCATGCACAAACCACACAAATGCTGCCTAGAACAGACATCTCCTTTAATCAGGGAAGTAACTGAACAAGTCTCCAAGACAAGAACAAAACTGCCCAGTTGTGACACTTCCCTGAGCCACTGGACTGGAAGACATGTCTATTCCTGGAAAACACACTTTCCAGAAGACAAACAAACACCCCAACCACAAAACAGGGACCCAAATGTGACCTTCTCCTCCAAGGACCCGTTTGACAAGAACTAAGCTGATCTCACAACAAATTGCAACCAATGGGGCAGTCCCTGGTTTCCACTCCAGCACTTGAAGATGATACTGCTGCTCATAGCATCCAGTCACAACTTGGTTCAAAGGCCTAACTAGCATCATTGAAGAAATTAATTCCGTTTAAAASATGTTTTAAAGCTATCGTCTACCAGCTTAGCTCCCCAAATCAGCTTACCAAAGCACCACACGGCCCTCAGCTCAAAGACACAAAGCACAAACAGATGCAAAACGCCTTTTACCAGATCAGTTAGCCTGTAAATCACCATGACAGCACCAGATCATGTTCTAATTATCAGAAAATTGGACACTGTACCCTGTACACTGTAACAAGGCTTAGGCTGCTGTCCTGGCTAGCATTTTTGGTGTAAAATATTAAGCAAAGACACAGCAAGAATGAAATAACATAACAAGTACACTTCAAGGCCTTCTGGAAATTTCTGTACAAGTATTAGATACTATAGTTCTTCAATAGATACCTGCTTTTCCCCAAAGCAGCAGGCTGTGACTTCAAGGTGAGAAAGGAGGCTCACATACTAATACAGAGATGCATTTAAGTGGTGTGAAGGGCTAAGGAAGTTAGGTTTAATGAAGGACTTGCACTCCTAACCACATGGGGAGACTCAGAAGCCACACGGAGGGGCAGCTTAATGGGAGGCTGCAGGACATACAGGTCACACTGAAGTGATCCTGCCTACCCATTTATCCTTGAGGCCCCTTYTATCTAGTAGAGTTATTTCCTTATCTCAGCTCCAAAACGCTGCAATGGTTACATGCTGCAAAGCGGCTGGACGTTATGGGCAAAGCAAGATCCACCGGCCTGGCTCTGACCAGTTCTGGTCAGTCTCGTAAGTGCTGATTCTGGGTCTATTATCACCACTCTGTCAGTCTGACTCCTCACTAGGCAAGCCTCCTGCAGATGTTTTCCCTACACAGACCACATGAGCAGTATGACATGGGGAACATAACATGATACAGCTTCAGTAAATTCTGCAGTCTAAATCAAGAAATATGACATATTCTAAAATGTATGTCCTATAGTTTGATTGCTAAGCAATACTTTTAAGAACATTTAAGTTTCACCTGGACCAAGTAACTTGAGCTCAGAATAGTTGCTATCGCAACAGAACTACAGCAAGTTATCACAAGTACACTATGTGCAGCTATCTTAGTAACACAAGTACATACCTC
Organism: Eudromia elegans; assembly: GCA_003342815.1. Taxonomy (NCBI): domain Eukaryota; kingdom Metazoa; phylum Chordata; class Aves; order Tinamiformes; family Tinamidae; genus Eudromia; species Eudromia elegans. The sequence goes on along the minus strand of PTEX01000224.1, from coordinate 89,204 downwards.
AAAAGTACAAGAAGATGTTTTGTCTGAAGATAAACACACTCTTTTATACCGTTACAGAGCACAACACCTTTTAACAAGTGTTCACMACTGTTACAATTGGCAATTTGTAAGTGTATTTACATTAACCACAATTAACAAATTCTCCATTTATATGAAATAACACGAGGAATAAAGCACACAATAGAATTCAGCAAATTAGTATTAATTTGTATCTCAAATTTCAAAACCTGAAAGCCAACTGATCCCTCTAGAGACACTAGAAGCTTATCCCCAACTGATCACGTTTTGAGTCTACTCATTGCTTAAGCAATCTCTCATTTTTTTGTCCTAAGACAAAACTACCCTGCCGTCCCAAAGATCTTTCCCCATTACTGGTCAATCTAAATCTATTTGCTTTAGAGAAAACAGCCTTCATGAAAACTCTTAGAGAGAGGAAAGATCTTGTACTGTCCTCCTCGTCTCCTAAGTTCTATATCATCTATATAATTCATTTCAATGCATAGAGCATGAGGATGGGAAGAGTCCACCTCACAGGGCAAGCCCATGTAACTCCACCCAGAACTGAAGCTTTCAAGGGGGTGGGTGGAAATCTCCTCTGCAGTACATAATTTCCCAATAGATGGAAATCTTTATGTTTTACTCCAGGTTCTTTCTACGAGTCAGTAAACTGCATGCCCCTGAACATTTCAATTTTTTCAGTTTGAAAATGAGAAGTTGCACAGGCAATTCAGATTTCATAACGAAAGAGTGCTTATCCATTCCAACTCAAAACACTACAGACAAGATCTCCCCTATTTACAGGAACAGCATTTCATTTCACACTGCAGGATTAATGAAACAGATCACTAACCTGGGAGACCAAGAAGCCTTTCTCAGCAGGCTATACACTTAAAGAGAAAATCCTATTGAAACTATGGCACTACATTCAAGTGACACTCCTTCTACAGAACTATTATTAAACAATCTGCTTTACCGAAAATCAGAATTTAACATCATTTAATATCATCTTGATAATCTGTTTCCTTATTTATTTATTTTACAATACTTCAATACTGTTGAAATAAGCCAAGATGATCGCTGCACAGGATGTTTGAAATATACCTGCTTTTTTTTCCTCCACTAAAGAAGCTTCAAAGAGCTGACTGAAAAATCACATATTATATCATTTGTATACTTGCGAGAGAGCAATCCAATGCATTTTCTTAAAAGGTTAAGTACATCTTTAAAAAGCAAGTGTAATTCATTGCTTTAAACCGTGACTCCACATGCCAGAAGGCTGAACATACTGGTCAAACACCTGCCTTACTGAAATGGACTAAAAGGATTTTGTGTTCTAAAAATTCACTTTTGTCTAGATAAACAGTTCAGAGAGAGTTCAAACTTCTATCTGCTAAAGAAAAAAAAATCCACAAACACACACAAAGTCCCCCCAAAAGAGAATAATTCCTAAGATCACTGAACTGTTTCAGACATTATTCAATTCCTAGTATACAATCATGAAGAATAAAGATGTATTCTCCAAAAGTGATTACAATCCTCAATTTTAGAAATAACTGATACCTGAGAAATAGAACTACTCACAGGTGAAAACGTACCAGTGCCAGAAGAGCTCAAGACTAAAATCCAATGTTAAATTAGCAAATTTAGCAAGAGCAGAGACCTAGCCCAAAGGACCTATCTGCTGAAAAAAGTGTCTTTCCCCACTTGTCTTCAGAACTCTAGGCTAGATACTAAAAGTTCCTGATATTCAGGCAGGAGGAGTAACAAAACCCTGCTTACTCTGAAAGATTGATTTGTTCTGAAGTTCAATTCTAGGCAGAGCTAGAAAAAAAATAACAAACCCAAGCTCCAGTTCAGGTTCATTAATGAAATTGGCTTATTTATCCAAATATGTTTTCAGACAGGTTGTTCCAGTAACTGTTTGTATTCCACTTTATTCCTGCTCAAGTCATACCTACTTTTAGAGTTTACATCTTTTAAGTACTGCTATTGCTAGAAGTGGAAAACAGTACTTCTAACTGACTTATTTCCATCATAATCAAAAGTGATGTGTGATGCACAACAAGTCAGATATGTCCAGTTTGATAAAATAAGATACAAGTAAAATCAACTTATTTCAAACCTGCCTGAATTAATTTGTTCCTATGACTTTCTTACAGCAACTTTCAATTTCTTGCACCCTACATTTTACTAGTTACACTTCAAACAGGAAAATCCTGCTAACCAAGGGAAGGAGTTATAATCAAGCAAGCTTCAATTTAACTGGCCTTGAACTGGTCATTCAGGCCCGAATGAAGTGAGGTGCAGTTCTCCTGTATCATACATTATTACTGGGGGGAGGTGAAAAGGAACATAGATGAAACGAGTAGAGAAGAAACATCCAAACATCTAGCTATGGATTTTTTACTATTTTTCTCCCTTACAAACTTTTGAGGCCAAGGATCAAATGCCATTTTACACTAAACACATTTTGCTCCTCTTCTAAGGCTAACTTAAAAGGAACAAATTTATTTAAGATGAAGAATACTTCCTTCACCTCCAGTTTTCAGAAAAGAATTCAGAATAGCACATCAACAGATGATTGTACAAGAGGAAGCACTTTTGATTTGCAATTAATGTACTGAGCTACGGTTATTGTATCTTCCCATATGACCACAACTAGTCAAATAGTATTATGCTTGCAAGCAGCAAAGTAATAACATAGAAAGCATCAGTTCAAATGTATTGGTTTTGCAACTCATTTACGTATACAGTATTACGTCATCTGAGGAACAGACACAGTAAGATGACCCAAACAGCAGCCGAGATACTCAGACTAATTACTTTTCATCTATTCTATGCATTCAGAGTACACGTTTTTAGGAGATACCATTACTGAAGCATATTCTGTATCTGCCATTTTTCATCCCAAAATTATCAAATCAGTTTACCCCTTATATTTCCCTTCAAGAACAAGCAAGGAGAGTTGGTAACTCCTTCATTTTTTCCTGTTGTGCTCCAACAGTAGAAATGTTTAAGAGCACCACTTAGAAGTGCTGAAATCTACTGGTTATAGGAACATAGAGAGAYATGAGCAGGTTTACACATACCAGGTAGTAAAAGCACAAAGGAAACAACTTCAGGGTGCTCCCCTAGCTTCTCCACAGAATGCAAATCATTTTGAGCCTTAGTTGAAACTGTTTCCTAAAGTTTGTAAGGTTGTTTCCAACATTGGAAGGTTCATGAAACCTCATTTCCACTGCCAAAAAGACCTATGCCCCAACTACCAATCTAGAGCTGGGAGAAAAAAGACCAACCTGCTATACATTTTTCATTGGCTTACAATTATCTTTTCAGCAATACTGTTCCAGAGCAAAAGCAGTAAAAACTGAAATAGCATCTTAATTATTAAAAAAGAGCTCACAATGGAACATAAAAAATTGGAGTAAGTTCCAAAATCAGCTTTTAGAAACAAAACAGAAGTTTGGAATGTGACAATATTCAAGTTTTGTGATGCCAAGAATTTCAAGCAGTGGCACTCTGAAATTCAAGTTATCATAACTTGGCAGAAAGCTACATGAACAAGCTAATCCTCTATCACAGAGAGTAAAAATTCATATAATTAATTTCCAGTCAGTTTAATAATACTTAAAAACCTCTGTAACCCAACATTTAATTACAAAACATAGAGAAAAAAAAAAAAAAATAGTTTTAAGCTTCAGAGTTCCTGCAATGACAAAAAGTTAAGAGTTTACCATATACCACATTTCAAACTTCAGAGCATTTCACAACCTAGAAGAATGGCTACTAAGATTATCCCTTTTACTTAGTGTTTCTATTTTACAATGTTTATGGCTGCTTACATCTTCAAAAGAAAGGTGACATACATCAGCATTGTCCACCAGCACCACATTGGAAATCACTTTCCCAGCCTGCCAGAAAGATGACAGCCTAGTGACGGGTCTGGAGATACAACACAGGCAGCTGTTGAGATCCTCCTGTTCTTAGCAGGGAGGACTGAACACTCCAGCTCAGAGCCAAAACCAGCCTCCTGCAGCTGCCTAAGTTAGTTTGCTTCATGTTAAGCTTSGTTTGCGAGTTAATGCAGCAAGTCATGCTTTAGAAGTGCCAGTCCTACTTTTTAACTTTCAAAATGAGAATTTTGAAAAAAAAATGAAAAAATTTGAAAAAATTGAGAATTTCGAGTCCTCTATCACAAAAAAGGAAAGTTTCATCATCCAGAAAAGTATAGACGGACAAAGTATATTTGGACTTAAATTATTTACAAGAGGATTAACGGCCTAAAATCTCAATACATACACACACAAAAGAAAAAACAGACCAGAACAACAACTCCTTACCTTCGCACTGGTTCCTTGGAAGAATCTTCCATCTTGTTTTTATCACGTTTTCCAAGATTTGCAGTCCATAATACTGAAAGTGGAGAAGAACAATATGTGAGTATGTTACTGGAGGACTAACTAACTTTAAGGACTCTCATTCAGTCAAACACTCACACTTAACATCTAAGACTTCAAGAATATTAAACTAACAAATTTAGTTAAATAAAAAAATGCCTATTCACCCATTTATGAGGTTTCATGCATTTTTTGTTGTTTCATTGTTTGCAATACTAAGTCCTGCTGTTTGATCATGCTCACACCAGGAGGAAAAAAAAGGGCCCTCTGGTAGACAATTTTATCTATCTGGAGGAGAGAAAGTAGCAGCCAGATATGCGTTTGCATCATAAATGACTTCTCGTACATTCAAGTATTAACACAACCAGACTCCTAAAATACTTAGCAGTCTGGATGGTCTCAAGCTTCCTATCATTCTGCTATGGGTTGAAAAAAATCTTGTCTTAGCATTGCATGTACTGACACTGACACTTTCTGATATACTTCCCAAACTCCACTGGTGTGTTATTTTAGGAACAGCAAGACAACCCACAGGTTTATTTAATCTCAACACCCACCCCAAGATGGCAGCTATTTCTACTATTTAAAGATGAACTTTTGTGCTCAGTCAAAGAATAATGTTAACATTCTTGGAAATCCTTTTACCTTTCAGGAATTCCTTCCTAAGTTCTTACCCAGAACTGTTATGTTTGCAAAGTAATCAGTAAGGCCAGTCCCTCTGCCCATTTGTCCCTACTGCCAACTCACAGTAACAGGGAAAGAAGTTTGTGATGATATGACCAGCTCTAATATGCAAAAAAACCCATTAGCATGAATAGACAAGAGAGAAAAGGGGACGAGGGATTTTGCGTTTGCTTTATCAGCAGTGGATTAGGAAGAAGAAAAAAGTATCACATTAATGCCTGAAAGGTAAATTTGTATCTTTAGTTAAAAGTTTGGCTGAGAATAAGAGTTCCTCTTTAAAATGGTTAGTTGTTACACAAGGTAGGATCATTAGCATTTCAACCAAAGGGATCATATAAACTGCAGTTTAATAAAAACACAATGTAGACTGTCCCAAACTACATTGTATTACAATACCACTTTTGCTGTTCTCATCTTATCATACTCTACATCCATWTACTTTTCTATTTGACCCAAGCTCCCACCAACTTCACTTGCACATCCTGCATTTGCAAAGCATTCTATGCTCTTCCAGAAATCTTGGAATATTGGATACAAAGAAAAATATCTTGCAGTTACAGAAAATTGTCAGAGTATTTTTTCCCATAGTAATCAGTTAAGAGTTTATCAACTAGATACTAATCTGTAAATTTACATAATTACATTATAGCTAAATTAAAATCCAGGGAATATTCATACAGAAAAAAGTATGAAAACACTTTAAGCAAAAMGCTTCACTATACGGGAAGCAATTTCAGGTAATACTATAGTTTTATAGAAACAACACTTGAACCGGAGCCAGGCTAATAACGCAAAACATGCTCATTTAAGAGTTTCTAGTAACACTGAAAATATGAACATTTACATTATAAAGTGTTAATGCTCCCAAAAAAGATCTGAACTACACTTAAATTCCCAGATTATACAATCACATCTATCAAAATTTTCAGGTAACAGCTAAACAGAGATGACAGTTCTACTTACAAAGCCTTTCTTTTCCCCTTCCCAAAGCCAACTTCCTGATCTTAAAAATCAAAACAACAAGTTTGATTCCACCTTGCTAAACCAGCAGATTACTAAACAAAATTTGGAACAAACAAAACAGAAAGGACAGAATTAATCTTCCTTTAGTCCTTAGAATTTCCTTTGAGCCAAAGGAGAGAACCACTCCTAGCATCCACATCTAGCCCTCGTTATCTGTTCAAATATTTCATTTGGACACTTTTAAATTGCTTTTGTCTTCCCTAGGTGTCCATTCAGTCTTTCTGTACACAGGTAACTACAGTTCTGCCCATTGCTACTTTCTTGTTCATCTCTTCCTAGCCTTTTTCCTTACTATTAGTAATATTTACTTGGCTCTCACTTGCATGAGAAATGAAACTGGAAAAATAAATCCCTGACAGAGTCTTTACCTCAACAGCCTTCTTGTCATATTGCATTTGAGTGTCTCAATCCTACCAGGTACTCCATGAGAGGCTTCCTGGTTTTGCTTTCGGTACCTTTAAGCTTCATTTGATTGTATAGTTAGAATAATTCTGGGTACTTTCCACATAATGAGATACACCAAGTCCAAAAAAACCCCTACTATTATAATTTAAGTTTCACTGTCTGAACTATTACAAATGCACTACTGCAACTGTATGAGCACGTATAATTAAACTGAAYACAAAAAGAACATCCAATACTGGGATTTTTTTGTTTGTTTTCTAATTGTCTATATAGCAATCCACTGCTGAGTTATGAAGATGAGGGACAGGTAACAGCAAAGACCAAAAAAAGCATGAAATGATCCCTATGGTAGAAATTTCTATGTCACCCTTATTACTTATTCTATGCACCAAATCCCCTTTCCCTCCCACCTCCCAAGAAACAGAAACAATTGATGAACAGAATTCAGTTAAAGGGAATCAAAAGGGTAGACCTTGTGGAGGCCTGCCGTCAAAGCCTAGCTGTGTCAGTTGCACAGGAAGACACCCCTTTTCTTCCTATTACAAGCAATCAACATAATGGAACATTATGATTAATATCAGGTAGTGTTAACAGCTTTAATTAAAGAAAAAATATGATTGCATAAAAGCCAAATGTCATAGTGCATAAATTTAGCACCAAATCATTTGTAATTTATGTAAATTGAAGAATTCTTTACCTGTTGCTTTCTTTCTGTTCCTCTAATCATCTCATTTTTCACAAGACAAATTTGAGTTTTTAAAAAAACTGTTGATAAATCAACTTAAACATTAGTAATGTCTGTCAGTATAAAAAGCAAAGTTTACCAGGCAAGCAAACAGGCAAACACTGTTACTTAAAGGTTAGCACTTTGAGGAAGTTCTTTAAACTGTTTTCCCCTAAAACTGATAGAGCAATAAAAAAAAAAAAAGCACACTTTCATGAATACCCCACCTGAATTCACAAACCATCCACACATGGTTATTTTCTGTTCGAACACAGTCGTGTATCAAGCAGAAAAACATGCATGACAGTTATTTAAGATGTTAAACATCAAACAGAGAACAGTGAAAACATTTTGAACAACTTTTCTGTTCAAGCTTCACAATCAGAAGAAAACATTTTAAATTGTAAAGAAAAACTGAATGCTGTCCCTTTAATTACCAGCATGATGGATGGATCGAAAACAGCAATACAAAGCAAGTGTGTTCTGCATATTAGTAAAGATCAGATGTCATATTGCACAGAGTTTGGGGTGCTTAACTTTCATTGACAGCTCAAAATCTCAGCCTAATAAGGTTTCTATTTTGCCTTTCATATACCTAGGGACAAATTCTCTCCTCAGTTATGTGCACACGGCTCTCATTAAGATCAAGGCCAAGCACTTACCCAAGGAAAAAATATGGCCCTAGGAGACTTTTCATTACTCAGATGCATATGCACACCAAACTTTGGAACCAGCATTAGGTTTGCATGTGCCTTAGAAAGGGAATAAAAAAAAAAGGGGGGGGGGGSCAGGGGTAGAAAWAGCCTTCTAATTCAGCTCTTCCTTGCTTTAAAAAAAAAAAAAAAAAGGAGGGGAGAGCGGGGAGGAAAAAAGCTCTTGTCAACATGAAAGGAAATTTAAGTAGTCGATCAATTTAGAGCTCACGCTTAAAGCCAACTTTGGGAACAAGGTAGGTTTTGAATAAAAAAAGCCATTGTATCAAGAAAATCTCAGCCTAAAAATAAGATACCTTCCTCAAAGTTTATGAACGGAAGAAAGAGAAAAGCAAGTAAATAAAAGTTAATTTACTTACTTTGGTATTCATGTTCTGAGAGAACTCCAAAATAGTATCAACCCTTGTCCATGCATCAGGATGTTCTTTCAAGTGAGTCAAGACTTCCTGTGCCATTCTTTGCTAAAAGCAAATTTGATTTTTAAGAAAGTGTTAGTATCAAATTATTTTAGTAGATAGATACTATCAGTGAAGACATTAACACACCATGTATTTTTAAATCACTTATACAAGTTGGAATTCAATGAAGAGTAACCAGTCACTTGAAAACTGTGTGCTTCATAACTAAGGCTTAATTAATAACCAAAATCAAATGCACAACCATAATATAGTTGAATTATTCCAATAAAGGCTAATAGTGAATGTTTAAAAAAATTCAAAAAAAATTTCTATGTAAAATTTTATTCCATGGTAGGAAAAAGGAGGAAGAAACCGTTTTATTAACAGTTCTCTTTTTCTTTGGCCAATATTACTGATTATTGTGGTAGACACCATAGTTTGTATGATTTACAAAATCTTTTTATCTGAAGCATTCATATGTAATAGCTGAATCAATTTTATATTCTCTTTTCAAGCCTACATGTACAACTTTTTTTAAAAGAAGAGTAAAGTAACATCAGCTATTTCCAAAAAACCAATAAATTATTCTGCTGCAAATTACATCAACTACAACTATCAGGCACTGCCTTAGTAGGATGAATTTTTCCAAAATTATGAGAAAAAAATTATGTTACAATTAAACTTAATTCGTTCTTTTACAGCCTAAAACAACTTCACAAAATCAGGAAAGTTAAATCTTATTTTGAGAAACATCTAAAGCTCACTGTAGCTATAAAAATTTCTAATTAGCTACATGAATACACTTGAGCTAATTACCTGTTTTAAGAAAATGTTTTCAGTAATAAAATACCCCCTCAGGCTCAAAAATTTATTTTATATAAAAGGTAAGAAAAAATAGGTTTTGAATTTAACTAATCAAAATCTGAAAGAAAAATAAAAAACAATACAGAACAAGGATGTCAGAAACATTGCTACCATAACAGGATCTCTATTTAATGGGATGGAGCAATCCCCACTACGGTGCTGACTTGAACCAGCAAATCCCTGTAGATTCAGTATGAAGTAGTAGTGCACAAATACTCCTTTTAAGTCCAGAAGCAGTACAAACATACTCTCCCAGCACTGCTTCAGAGCTAATAAATTCAGCAGCTTTGAGACAGTTTAGTGTAAGACAAAAAGAAAAGCTGTATTAGTTCCAGAGTCAACTTAGGGGTGTTTCTATACAGTCTCCTTGGTGCCTCTAATACTGCTGACATGTTACAGAATTATATGTCAACAGGAAGGCAGTACTCACTCTTTGCATCGTTTTCCCAATTCCTGAAAAATTTGCTTTCATACCCAGCAGTATCTTATCTGGGCACCAATTCCAAACATTATAGAATATATAGCAATACTAAAAACTGAAAATATCACATCACTGCTGCTACTGCAAGAGGGAGGGAAAATAAAAAAAAAATAAAGCTGCAAATAAACCTACAAAATTTGATCTAGAAGACAAATGGAATTCAGAGTTTGAGATGAGTATAGGTAAGCATCAAACCTTGAACTGCCTCAAGTCTTTTTAGTAGTGTGTTGAACTGGATGGACGAAACAGGAAAAAAAATGCAAAGAACAGAAAAAAAAGGAAGTAAAAAGCAGAAAAGCACTTCTTACTTGCCAAGGATAGACCAACAGACAGAATTTCGCAAGCATCAGAGCACAGAAAGAAGTGAGGTAGAAAGAGACAGGAGAATCTGAATGAAAGTACAGCTTCAGCTATCTAAACTGCATTCAGAACAGTTCTTCCCCCCTAGCATACCTGAAAAAGAACACGGTAATCTCCTAATCTTAATGTTTGGTTTCTTCAGCTTCTATGATACCTGCCACCTTTTAAGTCATACTCTGAGGCGACAGACTCCACAATGAAGCCATTCTTCCTCCAAGAACTCCTTCTGAATTCCAACTCTTGGAAGAGGCAAGAGCTCATGGAGCAAACTGGAAAATAACCTGCATCTTCAGAAATGTACTGCAATGTCAAAGCCTAGCTGTATTAAAGCAGGTATTGACACACTTACAGGCTTATACCGGAATTCAATTTTGATGGGTAAGGGTATGCTTTTCCATTTTTGCTGCTTCTTGCATTAATTTGTCTCGCTATCAGAAATTTAAGAGCTGCATAATTGGGTGTAGCTGCACACAGCTTATTCATAAATGAAAGAACTTCTCCCAAAAACACTGTTATAGCTGTTTGAACATTATTCCATCTAGTCTTAATTCTCCATTCTCATGCTGCTACCTCYTTATAACCTTTCCAACTATTAAGTTCTATTCAAAACCAAAGAATACTACAAACACCACCTCTCTTTCTAAGTCAAAACAGTAAACAAACATACCTACAAACATTAGAGAGTCCATGCTAACTTTAACCCAAAACTACACCAGTACCCTTGTAGGAATACTTTCTTTCAGTATTATCTTTTTTTTTCGCCCCAGAAGTAATTCAAGAACTAGATAAAAACAACATAAGATTCACTTTCACAATATATATGCACACACACCCCTGCGTGCATATCTCCCAAGTTGAATTTAGTACTCAGAATTTGCACTAGATCTAGAATGTGGGAAGAATCTGCAAAGAAAAGCAACAATAACAAGAAGCTAGAGAAAAGAAAAGAATACTCTTCTTTTAAACATATGCAAAACACTTCTTGGTAAATACAAATACCATAACATTATTCCCCTCCCCACCCCTGCCTCCCAAATGTAATCTTTCAGGGAARCCAATAGTGAGTTACAGCTTCAATCATCCCTGTAACAGTAAGTAATAGATAAGTCAGATCTCCTTCAAGAGCTCAGAGAAATGAAGTTGCAAGAGAAACTGTCCTTATTATCAATACATTCTTGCTTGTGTGTTACAAGAGCAAATGTAGTCATGGAAAAACATAAGACACACAGAGAACTGTTATCTTTCAAAGAGCTACTCCATTTTCATTACAGAAGATGTTTTAGACATGGGCACATGCACAGTCAGCAATAGCCTAGTCACTAGCAGAGTATATTCGCTAGTATTACTGGGGGTTTTTTATTGAAATGAAATGAGTTTCCTCAATTGAGATTTGCTGTAAGATTGAATGTGGTCAATTACCAAAAGGTGTAATTCAACATTACCTGTGCTCCTTCTCCATGGTACAAGCAGTTCACCACGTTGTCCAAAAGATTGATATCCAGTTTCTGGTTAAAATCCAGCAGCTGACGAGCTGCATGGTCTGCTAACATTGTCATAATTGCTGGCATAGATTACTGCAAAATAAAATTAAAGACGTCTTTGATCAATTACTAAGAAATTACTGTCAAAATATAATTGTAAAACAAACTCTTCAATATAAATATCTTGTTATCTAGCATGTAGCTCATTGCATTGAAACAATAAAATACTTCTACAGTCTATACGGCAAACTTGTACTGAGGATTCACATGATACTACCTCAAACAAATTTGCAGCAGGTTTATCAGATGTAACAAGTGTTAAGATTTCAACTTGGTTGCTGAGGTAGTTGCTAAGTATTTGGCTGAGGGGTGAGGGAAAGCAAACAATGTACCAAATTCTACTATTCCTTAAATGTTTGTAAAATGGCAAGTTTGCTGATAGAAATATCTAACCATTACAACCAAAATTAACTCTAAAAATACACAGTTTAATGTCCAAATATGTCTGTGAGTTTTGGAAACAAAAACAAAACTTGCAAGCAATTATTTATGGAAATGTGATGTAGGTATTCAATAGGAAGTAAACCAGAGGTCCTTTTTTTTCAAATAATTGAAACAAACTATTCACAAGTACACAACATATAAGCAAGAAATTCTCACTTAAAACAAGAAAAGTGCCTGATTCAGGACACTCTTCGATCAGGAGGCGAAGAAGAGTATATATCACACTAGGTCACTCCAAGCAGAAACTGAACTCAACTGGGAAGTCTACTAGAGGCCTTAGGTCAGCAAAACAGTTGTTAACTCCTTGCCCTAGCTAACATAGCCTTAAAAACAGGCAAATGAAGTCACATGTGCATGCACATATACAAACATAACTAATGCTTACCAATCAGACTAGCAAAGGAAATTGAATAAACTCTTGTAAAGCACACACAAAAAAAAAGAACAGGAGCTATGGAATTTTGAATAATAATTTATACTCATTTCTCTTCACATTGCCATCCACACTGGAAGCATTTCATCATTTATTGCCTCGTTCTCACATTAATTGGTGACACTGACACACATTCTGACCCTCTCCTCTGCAACAGCTCCTGGTCATTCATCCTCCTCTTCAGCAGTTAAAACATATAACTCCAAACTGAGAATATCCAGGGGTTTGGAAAAGTACCAGACAACTGAAAAACCAACATTACAGCTGTTGACATGTCTAGCAAGACAGAGTCTGAAACTCTTCTAGAACCATCCCTTTCCCATAGCTTTCTATGTATATATTTGAATACGTCTGTGCATGCAAACGCATGCACAAGTGAATAAATGAAACTGCTATGTCCAGCCTATCCATTACTTAGAGTAAGCCAGAAGTCAGCCTTGTCGTTTGGCGAAATATTTTCACATGCAAATAAAAGGTAGTTTTACCTTACATATTTAAGTCTTAAGCTTAAAAGTGAAGAGCAAGACAAACCTGTGACTCTACCCAAGTAATTACTAAAAAAACGGAAGTCCTACACTAACATGCAATCTGAAAAAAAAATTCTTTACAAACATACTACTGCAGCAAGTATTAAGGAGTTTTATTTATGCAAAATATTCCATGTAAATGATAAGAATAAATCAACTGTACTTTAAGGACATAAAATTGTGTTTTTAATTAGTATCACTATTCTCCTGAGCTCATTTTGAAGGTGCCATATCATCATCCTGTCATCTTGTCAGGATTTTTGTAGTATTCTGTCATTCAAGGGAAGATTAAGCAAAAACTAAAGTACAATAACTATTAATATCCCACATTTACCCTTCTTCTGATCCTCCCTAAGATTTTCAAGATAATGTTTATAAAACCAAGATACAAAATGGAATAGAAATTCTGCTAACACAGATACTTGAAACTTCATCTTGTAGAAATTAGTAAGCAGTACTACTGAAAAGAAATCCATATAATTAATATGCTCTTCAGCTCAGAGCAGTTAATACTTTCACCAGACACACACACTTCTAGACACACCCCTTTCTGCTCACATCTGGTTTCCATGGTTCAACCATGAGCTGAGTCGTTTTCAACTACAATGAACATTCAAAAAATACGCTTTTCAGGTAGACGCCCATTTCAGCTTTTTTTAGGCAATGCTAAGAACACAATCCCATAGCCACATGAATAAGAGAAGCTGGTAACCGAAGGGAAGCAAAAAGGAAATGTTTTGAATGGGGCCCGTTGCCACTCCCAGCATTATCTTCAAAATGACCTACCTACTTGCAAACTGAAATACAGAAATGGCGGCTTTGTGGTCAATACCAGCTGCAATCAACGTGATTTCCTACTCTTCATAGGGTACCCACACAAAGCTTGCTATCTCCAATTTATTACACTCCTACACTTTTCCAATCATGTCTGAACTCGAATGGTTTTAAGCCTCAGTTACAGACACCACTACAAATCAGTTCAACACTGTCAATAAGTGGAGCAACAAAAGCTAAACGAGAGAAATTGGAAAAAAAAATCTAAACTACAAGATAGCAGGAATGTGACACCTATCGAAGGTCAAAAGAACTGCATTTAAAGAAAACTATTTACATAGTTATCCAAACTCTAAATAACCCTGGACCTGGCAGTTTAAGGCTGCATTAGTTTGTAATCTCTATCTGAATCATTTAAGTATGTAGCGCACAGGAATAAAAATATACATTTTAGAAGTAAGAGGAAAGACTCACAACTGTTCACAACAGACACTAGAGCACATGCCAACCATTTTACAAATTAACACTGGTAGATAAGCTGATTGCGGGCAACAACTAATTCCGACAAAAACAACCTCAAACCCACCAGACACAGTGGCGTGGTGGAAAGCTGTGCAACTCTATAATGAACACCCAACCCCAGTGCTAAACGCATATAAATTATCATCCACTATCCTTTTCCATCCGGGCGAGTTCTCTGCATCACTCTCACCTATTTTTTCCCCCGCTGCACCAGCAGAAGCGGCGCACCCGTCGCGAAGACACTCGCGTTGCATTAAGACACCAGGAGGCCTCACGCAGCGGTTGCTTCCCCCGCCACTACCTCACACACGCACCGAGAGGCCTGTGCACAGGCTCGCGGCCCCGCGCAGCGCCTGGCGGGCCGGGGCCCTGCGGAGCGCGGCGGGGCCCCGCGGCGCCGCCCTCGCTGCCTCCATCCCCGCCTCCTTCCCCTCTCCCTCCCTCCTTCCCTGCGCCCGCCCCGCGCCGCGCTCTATACAGGGCCCCCACGTGATGCAGGCGGACGTTTCAATACTGCTGCACAGACACACAAAAATATTTCTGGAAACTTCCACTCCTAATAATTTACAGATTATGTCCCTCGTTCTCCCCGCGCCCCATCGCCACCCCCCGGCCCGGCCCGGCCCGCTCGGCCCCTCGTGCCGCTCCGCAGCCCCCGCCCAGCAGCGCCGGCGGCCGCCGCTCCGCGCGGCCTGGCCTAGGATGCTTCGTGCGCGGGCCCTGTTCCACCTCCCCCGCCCGGGGCCCGCTACGCCCCTCCGGCCATGGCCCCGCGCCCACCGCCCCGCGGTTCTCACCTAGGTGTTTCGTACAGCCTCTTCCTTCAGAAAGTAAGGGTTGGGCGAGCCAAGTTTCTAACCACACGCCAAAAAAAGAGAAAATAATAAAAAAGAGCCAAGGGGAAAAAAAAAGGCCCCCCTAAAAATCTTGAAAAGAGGGTGGAGGGAGCAAAGAGACACGCGCCCCCGCTCCGCCGCGGGGTCTTTACTGCGGCGCCACTCCTCAGCGCCCCTCGCTACTCCCGGCCCTGCTGCGCTGCGGCCCCCTGGGCAGGCAGTCCCGCCGCGCGAGCTCCCTCGGGCCTCTCGTCCACGGAGCAGCGAGGCGGCCCGGGCGCCACCGGGCGCGCAGCAGGCGGCAGCGCTGCCCTCCGCCGGGGGAGGGGTCCGGCGCGGCTGCGGCTCCGGCTCCGCGAGGCCCTCCCGGGCGCGCTTGCCCGCCTCGTGGCCCGCACTGCGTGCGGGCCCCGCGCCTCAGCCGGGCCGCTCGCTCCGCAGGCCGCTCGCTCGCCTCCCGCGGGCTCCGGCGCGGGCCGCCCTCCCCTCGGCCTGGCCGCTACTCAGTTGAGCCCCATGGCCGCCCCCCCAAGCTCGCAGTGACCGTGGTCCCCCCCAGGTGCGCCGGCGGCTCCCCCTGCGGGCTCCCCTTCCAGCAGGTCACACGCACGGCGGCGCAGGAGGCGGCAGCAATAGCAGGGACTGAGCGCGGCGCGTCTCCCCCTCCTAATGCCACACACTCGGAACCGGCTCAAACCGGTTCAGACTGGGAGATTCCATCTCGGTTTAGTTTTCAGCCCATGGCGCCGCGGAGCGTTTGGAAACCTCGGGCCTCCGCCCAGCGCGCGCCTTCATTGGCTGCGGGAGCTGGGGCCGAGCAAGCGGCCTCCGCTCTCACTGGCTAGTGGCGCCGTCCATCACGCTGCGCGCCTCCGAGGGTGGGGGGAWCCGCCCCCTCTCCACTGCGCGCGGGGGGGGCGGTGGAGGCGGAGCCGCTGCGCTCTGAGAGGCCGAGTCGAGCTGTCACTCAGGCTGCGGCCCGCCCCCACTTCGCAAAGCGCGGGCACAGGTGGTGCTGCTTCACCATTGGCTGGTGGGGCGTGTGATGTGCCACTCCTGGGGGAGGGACAGCTTGTGGACGGGCGGGGGTTAGGGTGGCCGTTGAGCGCGTTCGGGTCGCGGCGTGGGGCGGGAAGGCGGTGGAGGTGCTGTTGCTGTCGTTCCTCTTTCGTGAGGGAGAAGGGCGGCTCTCGGGCCGCTCTCACCCACTTTGGGGCTGCGCGGGCTGGGTCTGTGTCCCTAGAGGTCCTCGCAGGTGCGTCCCAGGCTGCTTCGGGTGAGGCTGCCTCGGCTAGAGAGAAGGGAGAGGTGGCAGAAATGCGCTGCTTTATTGGGTCTGGTGACCAGACGTCTTTTTACTTGAAAATAATAAAAATACTTTTTTTTTGGCTGTGAAGTATTGACTTATCCCAGCAACAGGCATTGCAATCTTCATCGCCTAGTCTGAGGCTTTTCTCAGTAGGATTGTTGGAGCAGCTCTATGGGATTAGTCAAGCTCGCAGAAGCGATGGCTTTTGTTTGTGAAATGCTGTGTCATTTTTTATGGTATCCCAAGGAAACTTGCTCCTGAAGACTTGGAGATGTTGCTAAGGTAGACTGRCCAGGCAGGGGAAGAAGCTTGTATTTAAGCTCTTTTGTAGGGCTAACTTTTGTAGAAAACCATTTCTCATGTGTGTTCAATATACTACTTTTTTTTTTTTTTTTTGTTATATCGGAAATTATTTTTGTTATTAAATCCAGGAATTTGTTAAGTGGCCTTAATTTCTTTCATCAGCTAAAAGACTATGTATGCAGTTGAACTTGAGAAACTGGACTGGTATCTTGGTTTTTTTGGKTTTTTTTTTCCCCCAAAAAATCAGAAGATACTATCGTGGACTTTTTAAATAATATTAATATAAATTAAATTAATTAATTTAATTAAATTAATTAATTAATTAATTTAATTAATTAAATAATATTAAATAAGATTTGTGCTCCTGCATTGATTTATTTATCAATTATTATTTTAAATGGTTTGCCATAGTAATGATCTTAGCTTCTGGCATGTGAATTAGGGCTGAAGGCTCTAAGAAGCTTCTGGGTGAACCTCCTAAAATAAGTTCTTTATGGCTTTAGTAAAAACCTATAGTAGAGGTGAGCTGAGTGAGTATGTGAAGAAATATACAGCTGTAGCATGCATGGAATAATATTGGGTAAGATGATAACCTCTGAGATGTCATCTGGGAAAACAAATATCTAGAAAATGCCTTTGCAATAATTTGTAAACTATGAATGTCAACATAAAAGGTGTTTATTAACTTTAAGATGATTAGCTGTTCAAGTTACCTAAACATTCTTTAGGTACTTCCTACTTTTTATTATAACTTTGTTTTGATAAAAATACTTGAAGCATTCAAAGAGTTATTGATGAATAATTACCATACTGGCTTAATAAAGCTTTTTTTCATATGTGATTGCTCAGGCGTTAGCAGAGAATAGTAGTAGTTGTATCAGAGAATTTACTTTCTACTGCTGATGTAATTTTTGACTGCTTTGTGGATGACAGCTTTATATGTAATGTTTCTTGTGCTGATAATATCTTAAAGACTCTTTAAATAAACCTTCATGCTTCTTCAAAGATTGTTCAGTTAGCTCCTACAGAAGTTTAAGGAATTGGTAGATTTCAGTGGGAGGTAGTTTTTTCAATAAAGGGAATATTAATAGATTTATCTTTATTTATACAAATATTCAGCGTGTTCTCTGGGAGCATATTCTTCTGTTTTAAATGCCTAGTGTGAGCTGAGCCACTAGCTCCACAATACAATGTGAAATTACGAAACTGCAGCAGACGTGAAGTAGTTTGTAGTGAAACTTAACAAACAGCAGGTACGATTCCTTAGAAGTTATTTGTTCTCCACCACGTGTTTCTTCAGTTGCTTTTGAAATCACTACCCAAAAAAAGACATTTCACATGGTTAATACTCGGTCCTGAGCACTGATGTGATGTACTTTCAGCTTGAACAGGAAGGCTCTTTACCTGTGGAGTGTCATTAAAAAAAAAAAAAAAAAATCGGTCCTGAGCACTGATGTGATGTACTTTCAGCTTGAACAGGAAGGCTCTTTACCTGTGGAGTGTCATTAAAAAAAAAAAAAAAAAAAAAGTCAGGTCTATGCCAGTAAATCAAAGATCAACCTAGAAATGTGAAACTTTATGTAGGAAAACTAGCTTCAGCATGACTTATTGCTCAGAGAACAGGATCATCAAATTGTCTTTCAGGTAGAAAGCTGATGTAAATAACGTTCTTTGCTAAGTTATTTTAGTATAAAGTTTGTATTTTGGCTGAAATAAACTCTMCAGTCATATACTGAACTATTGCTACTCTTTGATAGAAAGGATATTTAAACTATATTTTTGAAGTCTTGTAGCTTTCCACCTTTACGAATTGTATGTATGCAGCTATGAAACTGATGACCTGTGCTCAATAACTACATTTTCCTATGCTTTTTTAAACAGTTTCTGTGAAATGTAACTCTTTTTAAGATCAATTTTGTAGTAATTCCCTAAATAAAAGTTCTTGTAGTATACAAGTYGTAACATTACTCACTAAATAGACTATAGTTACACCTGTTTTTACTGTACTCATAACTATGACTCTCAATAGCCTGACAAGTTCTAGATATGCTGTGGGTATTCATGTTCCTCAACCTTCATCTCATGTTTTATTATTGTTTTTTTAATATATATATGTGTGTGTGTATACAGATATGCATATAAATGAAAGTAGTGTGAAGGCTAGGGGAATGAGGCTTGTACCCAAATAAACATTGTTTATGTTTCTGACAGAGTTTCAAGGTCACGTGACACCGGATTAGGTCCTGTGCGATGTATTATTGGGGAAATAGCCTTGCCACCAGGGAAGTTTCAGGTGATATTGGCAGGGGGAGAACTTACTACRTCACTGTCAGTTCTCTGAGCTTGCCTTGGCCAAATAACATATTTGTAGAAGCTTTTGGGCCCGTGTTTAGATGACACCTTTAGACATCTACCCTCCAGATGTTAGTAACTTTACAAACTCTGAACTGGTCTGCCATTTATAATTGAAAACTGCAATTCTGAGATTGAGATGCCTTTTTTTCTCTTGTGAAGAGTATTTAAAAAATAAAAAGAGCTCATAGCAGAGATCTTCAAATTTTATTTCTGTACTCAACCTATAAGTCAAGTCTTTTGGAATTTTTTTTGAAGCAGTTAAGATTTTTTTGAAGAGTTGGAATGTGAATGCAATATACTTGATTTTTACGCGTGATGTAAAAAAATATATCCTGTAACATCTTGGTCACGTGGGTAATAAATCAAGTGCTTTGTTTACTTCACATTGTTTATCTTACATGAAACTTGTCGATTACCTTGTATAGGAATTAACAAATCTGTAGTTTTTGCTGTATGAATTATGTTCAAAAATAACATTGTAGTTGATGGGGACTGAATTAGAAAGTGGTTTGAATAAACACAGTTTATGGTACAGCAAGTTTCCTGATGGGTTAAAAGCTTGTTTGTGTATTTAACACTTAGAATAAACAATTTCTCTCCTGTATATTTTGATGTTCGTGTTAGCTCTTGAACTTGTTTGTTAAACTATATGTTAACGTTAGTTGAAATATATTTTTAGACAGAAGATTAGATGCAACTTTTCACTTGCATCAGCTACTAGTAACACCCTAGAATGAATTGCGCTTAAAAAATTTAAAAATAAGCATAACAGAGCTTAGTCTTACAAGTTTGCAAGTTAAATTGCTATCTTTGAATAGGCAAAGAGTTGCCAACTGTTCTGTAGCGAGTTTCAATAACCCTGACTCTGCTCTTCTCAAATAATGTATTTTAAGCTTTGTGAGAGAAATGATCTGCTTTTATCCAGGCCGTGGCTGAAGATTCTCATTCCTCTTCTGTGAGGAATCAAGCAAAGGCTCTTTCAGAAGCTGATTGCAGTTGTACAAGAAGTAGCTATTTTAATAGGCCAAATATATCTGGAGCTCAAGACTTTTCAGGACATACAGTATCAGCACAAGTAGGCTTATGCTTGTTACTGTTTTTTCTTGTCTGCTGTTCCTTTTTCAAATGTTGGCTATTTAGGGTTTGGTGAAATTAGTGGTGAAATTTGTTTGGATATCAATACCTGTGGATATTTTTTTTTGAGGTGATACCATTAGCTGTTATGTGACTCCGTGTTTAGCTTTCAAATGAGCCTGAGGTAAGAATAGTTGTCTCAATTAAATTCTCAATAGATAGCTATCCACATCACAAAAATGAAGTTATTTTTTACAGCAGGAAAACATGAGTGATTTGAAGAAAAAAAAAAAGAAAAAAACTTGTTTTGCCTTCAGAGTTCTATATTAGTGTATATATTTTTTCTCTAATATGTGATGTTGCCAAAGTTCGGTCTCTTTAATTATAATTAGATTCCTGTTGCGATCAATTTTTTTTTTCATTTGAGGTACATTGCTGGTTAATTTTTATTTTAATAAATACTGTCAGGAATTTTCTCTAAATTCCTCAGTGAGAGGAATAGGTGCTGAACTTCGTAGCTGTTTCTTATTAGCACATTCTATAGGATGGGGCTATATTAGGAGAGTTTACAGATCTAATATGCCGTCCCTTGACAAAGTTTCCTACTCTTGTTACTGTTCTGTCTCAAACTTGGAAAGTCTAGGTTGGTTTTGATCTGTTTGTCAGTATGTACCAGTATCACTGATATTATTCCACAAGGCAGAAGAAGAAATGCCGAACACAGTGAGAAGGTGTATGGGAAATAGTAAGAATATTCTTTTTTTTTCTTCCAAAAAGGTAGAGCATGTGGAAATAATCTCATGCAGTAGCATGTATAAAATTCACTCCCTGTCTAGAGAGRTGGTTACCTTTCCTAAGGAAATTTTAGCTTTCTGTGAAAATAACTGTTGTCCGTGGGGAATAGAAAATATGTGAGCRGATTTAAGTGAAGAGCACATAGATTACAAACACATGTTTACAAGGGTGCCATAATGTGTGGCAGCTACTATAGTTTGAATGCTGTCCTAATCTCCCCATGTAATCTGGAGTGAAGGGATGGGCTGCTGTGGTTTGAGACTCTCAGAAAATAAAAGATGATGTGGATTGGCAAAGAGTTAGCTTTTATTAGCTCTCACCCTGAAGCTGGAGAGCCTCAGAGCACTCTTCCTTCCTCTTCTCTCTTATGCAAATTACACATTTAATGTTGACAGCTTTTTTCTTTTTGAATACTTTTCCTGTGTGTTAGAAGTTCTTATTTATGAATAATGCTGAATTAGGTGGTGGCCTGAGGCATGTCAGAAGCAGGACTAGGCAGTTAGTGCATGCCTGGGAAAACTGGTGCTGTAAATGAAGGCAAAAAGCAAGAGAAGCCATGAAAATAAGGGGGAAAAAATCCACCAAGTTAATATTGTCATTTGCTTATATGGTGCAGGAAATAGAAAGACCAGGAAAGCCCAAAAGAGGGAAGG
>PTEX01000224.1:16128-67580 GCA_003342815.1 Eudromia elegans | reverse complement strand
CAGTTAAGGGAAATGAAGCAAAGGAAAAGATAAGGCAGGCGTTGAGTGAGGCTAAAGTGAAGGGACTGAGGAGTTCAGAAGAAATTGCCAATTATACAAAGAAGTTATAAATTTCCAAGGATGTCTGAGGAACACAGCTGAATCCATTAGTCATCAGTGTCAATGCACATAGGTTTGAGCAACTTCAGCCTCTCCCCAATTTTTTTTGTAATGGTCTTTTTCCAAAACCATTAACTTTGTGGGGAGTAGGATASCTGGAAAATTCTTTCAGACATGCTTTGTCCCTTGCAAAAAGTTCCTCTCAGGGTCTGAGATAAATATTAAGTGGCCTTGTAGTTCCTTCTTTCTCTTGCAGACATCCAACATAATTCTATGGTATTTCATATGATAGGATCTTTTTGCCAGAAATGGCAGAACTAGTCCTGCCTAAGTGTTCATCTTCTCACTGAGCATCTGCTGTTGTTTTTAATTATATTAAATTACGTTGTTTTTTTCTTTTGAGAGAGCTCCTATTGTAGATATTTGTTCTTGAAGGACTCTTCAACTTCCTTCTCTAGATGTGGTTGAACTAATTTTGCGTTTAGTTTATTTCTGTATAGAAGAAAACTTCTGTCCTGATGAATGTCCCAGGTCAATATTTCAGATACGAAGAATATTAGTGGTAATTGCAGATGATTTAGGTTACTAGGTTTCCCAAACTTTGTTGGGGGGGAAGCAGGGGGAGGGRAAATAACACTAGAAACCCTGGAAATGGACAGAAAAATTGAATCTAGCTGTAAGCATTGATATTGTGGTATATCTGTGGAAAAAAATAGTGTGAGAAGATTAAGGAAGAATTTTAAAAGTATTAATAGGTAGGGGAGAAAATGGCCTCTGCATAGTAGCAGGGTAAAGAAAAGGACCATGTAATCAGGAGGCATCTCAAGTCATCACTTTGAAGAGCAACAGGATAGTGGCTGCCCTAATATAGTTTTGATGGTGCCACTCATCAAATAGCTTAGCTAAGCTAAGTATGTAATTATCAGTATATTGGAAACAGCTGACTACAATTTCAGTAAAGAACAGTAATTGCATCTTTCTTACAAACATAACATCTAGGAAAGATAGGAAAAAAAAAGTGGGAACAATATACATCAATAGATGTCCTRAAGGTATGAACTGTAAACACTGTTGATGAAGTGTTTTTGCTTTTAAGCAGATAAATAAGGGGATTATCATTAAATTTATTGAGATTAAATTGCAATATATATTTTCTCTTTTTTTAAAGATGAGGCCATAAAATACTAAGAAGTATATTACAAGGGGAAAAAAATCTGCATCTGCAGGTTGAAGATTGATCTTTGTAAGCAATAATCTTAGTGTTGTTTCACTGATAATGGAATTTCTTTTTTAGAAAAATGTTGCTGTAGAGCCTATGCTGAAAGGTGATCAGAAGATGAATGAATGCCCTGCACAAGTCCTTTGAGTGAGGTTACAAAATACTTATGAAACCTTAAGATATGATACACATTGGGTAATATATGGATAATAGTTCTGATATTATTTCCTAGTCTTGCTTTTTGATTTAACTTACTGTATATAAGGCACCKTAAGGATTAGTGAAAGGTAGCTAGCAGGATTTGTGTTCTAAAATAAGAATCCAGCTATAAAGGAATCTGAGGAAAAATAGTCCATAACATTCAGTGCTGTAAGAGGCATTGACTGTTATTGTTAATCACATTTTCCTTTGGGTAATTATGTGTTGCTTAACTTCACTTTCTATTTAAATTGTAAACTACTAATACTTAATTGTGATAACGTTAATTTGGGGTACTGTCTGTTTGTCCACTGTTGATAGAAGAAAAAAGATTACTTTTCAAAAATTACAAGTCATGTAACTTCAGATTGCAATTTAAAAATAGGTATGCCAAGGATCTCTTCAGTAAAATCTTGATATTCAGGAAATAGGTAAAGGTGTACATCTTTTATATCAGTCCATATATGATATTGCTGAACTTTACTTGGAACACTTACAACTTTTACACTAATATGTTTCTAATGGCTAATGATCTCATATTACTATCTTTCATCTGAGCTAACCTTTCTTCCAGTTATGTCCTTCAGTTTCGCCAAATATGTAGTTTAGTCATTAATTTGGTTACTCTCCACAGGAGAGAAAGGGAAATCTCAAAAYTTTTGTATTGGTTAATATAGTAGCACCCATTCTAGAACAGCAGTCTCTAACTGATATTCCTAATCACAGAATATAAATGTAAACACACTAGTGGGATCACAGTGGATGTCATTTTCATGATGAATTATAGTTTGTATGGCTACCCAATTTATAAACCCATCATCGTTAGGATAAAATGCAGGATATCCTTCTAAATGAAATTGGTATATATGTTATATGTATATAAATTMTATTACAATATAATTTGAAATTGCTTCAGTTGCAGTAAACGTTATAACTGAGACTAAATTGTAAACTGCCCCAGAGAGTGTTCAAAATGTTTTGATATATTGTCAATGCTCTCCATAGTATATAGAGCTGGTACAATACTAGCTAACAACTTAGCTGTTCTTATGTTAGAGCACTTCAGTTTTATATTTTGAATAGCCTGTGAAGTTAAAATATGCTCTGCAAGTGCTGAACATTACCTTTATTTCAAAACAAGTTTCTCTAGCTTCTTCATTTTGAAAGACAACTGATTACTTATGCTGGATTTCATTGAACAGCTTAGTAGTGTCATCTTCTCATTGAACAGAAGCAGTGTGTCTTTCAGTTCTTTGTAGATCAACCTCATCTAAAAAAAAAAAATGTGTGTGTATATTTATCTTCTGTCTTCTAGAAATATGCGCCCTAGAAATAATAGAATACATAAGGGTGGTTATTGAATCCAAGTGCATCTTGCATGCTTACGTGGTAGGAGATATTTTATTCTTTTACCAGAATCTATGGCCTCTTGCAATGGTGGAATATATTAATGATCTAACAGGAAAAGCTGTATCTCAATGAAATATGTATGAATTTAATGTGATAAATKAACATTCCAGGTAAAGGAGAAGAAATCAAATCAGTTCATAGGCTGTTCTTGGAAAAGAGATATTGAAAAAATAATTTTCTAAAACTCCTGCTTTCTATTTAGGCAAGTAACTCTTCATGGTGAAATAAAATTCCCTGTTAATGTTCTTTGCAAAAATTTGTTTTATTTGAAGATAGCCTTATAGCTTCTTGAACCTATCGGCTCTAAATGATTAATGTGTAAGTAATCTTGATCTAATTCATTAATCACAGAATCCTTAGGGTTGGAAGGGACCCCTAGAAAACATCTAGTCCAACCCCCCTGCTCAAGCAGGGACCCCTAGAGCACATGGCACAGGGTGGCATCCAGGTGAGTTTKGAAGATCTCCAGAGAAGGAGACTCCACAGCCTCTCTGGGCAGCCTGTKYCAGGGCTCCATCACCCTCACAGGAAAGAAGTTCTTCCTCAAATGGGAATGGAACTTCCTATGTTTCAATTTGAAACCATTACCCCTTGTCCTATCACTGGCCACTACCRAGAACACTTTAGCCCCCTCCTCTCTACAATCATGCCTCACGTATTTATACGTATTGATTAGATCATCTCTCAACCTTCTCTTTTCTAAGCTAAACAGGCCYAGCTCATTTAACCTTTCCTCGTATGGCAGGTTCGCCAGTCCCATAATCGTCTTTGTTGCTCGTTGCTGAAACCTCTCTAGAAGCTCCACGTCCCTCCTGTACTGGAGAGCCCAGAACTGCACCCAATACTCCAGGTGCAGCCTCACTAGGGCTGAGTTGAGGGGCAGGATCCCCTTCCTCAACCTGCTGGCAATGTTCCCCTGATGCAGCCAGGATCCCATTGGCCGCCTTAGCCATGAGGGCACATTCCTGGCTCGTGGTGAGCTTATTGTCAACCAAGATTCCCAAATCCCTCTCCAGGGAGCTGCTTTCCAGCAGATCAGCCCCTAATCTGTACTGGTGCCTGGGGTTATTCCTCCTCAAGTGCCCTTGTGCTTATCCTTATTCATTAATTATTTCCTTTTTTTTTTTTTTTCCCCAGTTTGTTTCAAAATGAAGTGCTTGATCGAAAGGCATTTTTGTTTTGTAAACTTTACTGTCTTTGCATTGAGTTGAATTCTGTTTCTTTTTCTCCAGTGCACCATGTATTTATGTTCAGCCTTTGGCAAGCTATATTTTCAAAAAGGTTCTGTCTTCTGGCAAGCTGAAGTGCAAAAAGACACTTTTTTCTCTTAACTATGATTAAACTTAGCCCTTGCTCATAATCTTTTGTGGCTAGGCATTTCCACTCTGAAATAAGAAACAGGACTTAAACTCTTTAAAAATATCCATGGGAGCCTCTGTCTCCTATGGGAATACTCTGGACAGCTTTGTTGGAAAGCAGCATCCCTGCAAGTTCTTCATTAAGCATCTAAATACAATTAAGTAAATTATTTTGCAGGCAGGACATAACCAGAAACTTGTGATCTCAAAATGAAAAGGACACAAAGCAAAATCATCCTATCCCAAAGCAAAAAGCAGTATTGTACATCTGAGACTCTTCTAAAATTTTGTTCTAAATGAATAGTTGGTTAAGGATATCAGTCACTGAACCAATATACAGTTTTTCTGGGTAGACTGGTAGATTAGCTTCCTCCATTGATGGACTTAATATCCCAACTCTAGCTACATCCAKAGCTTTGTTTCAGTTTGATTTTTTTCACCCAAGTAATAAGGAGAAAAATCCTACTAGTGCTGTATTATTGTATCTCTTTAAGAAAAAGATAGTCTTCCAGAAATGTTGGAAAATATTTTGCCATATGACTGACAAATAATGTTGGTCAGAGGTAGCTTGCAGGGCAAGAAAAGTGTCCACATCCTTCAAAGAATGGATTAGAGAAACACCCTACATGAATTTTGTTCTGTGTGGTTTGCAATGCTACAGTATTGCTACAGCAATACCAAAGCAGCCACGCACATCCTCTTGTGACTGAGGTCACCACACTTCAAAGGGTGACGGCAGTGATGCCTTAAATGTCAGAAGTTTTTAACTTCACTTTTCTTACTTGAAATATACTGCATTATGTCAAAATAGCTGCACAGCTATTTCCCAAAACGTGAAATATGCAGAGAAGGTGCCAGGCGATATAGGTGGTCAAACTGTACATGGTGATGAATGGTCCTTTTAATTTTGCCTTTTCTTATGGGGCTGCAGGCAAAATGACTGTTTTTTTTTGTTTATTTTTAAGCAGAGACTTAAGTCTCAATAATTTTGGAAATGTGGATCTTGAGATGCCTGCACAGAGAAGAATACAAATTGGAAGCATGTGTTTCCTTATAAGTATTACAGCAAGCTGTCTGGATTGGAATGAAAACTTAACACAATTTGACAGTGTTGTCTGGATGCAAACTTGTGCCTTCAGCTATTTTGACCTTCTTACAGACAGAGTTGAAAAATGGTGTAATCACACTCTCTAGTGTAAAACCTCTACCAGGGTTTTACAAAAGTCTGACTTTCCTGTACAACTTGTTTCATTTCTGAGAGTGGGTTATAAAGTAAAATTAAAGTACTTAAATTTGCAAATTTGGCTGAAGGAAAAGAATGTAGTGTGATTTAGATAGGTGTCACGTAACAGCAATTAGCTCTAAAACCTTATCCATGTAGCAGGTCCTGGGCTGTGGAAGGAAAAACATTTGTGGTTCTGAATCTTATCTGTGTTTTGTAGGCCAGTGCATGGACTAGAAGACTGAGAGGGAGGAAAAAAAAGGACTTATAGAACAATGTACATTAAATTAACACACTGAAATGTTTTATGTTATTTCTAATACTTTATATTCTTAAACCTAAAGGGTAGAAGAATATTCTACATGTGATGTTCAATAGATGACTAAAGTATGATTAATAGACCATTAGAAGGAATCTCCTTTAACAATTGCCATTAACAGGCCTTAGCAGGTAAGTTTTATATCCTTTCCTACTGTAAAATAGTAAGAGTATAAGTGCAAAATATTGAGTTGTGCTGGTCAACATGGCATCAGGAGTTGTGTAAAACAAAGGTACTTAGAGAAACCCCATCTAAAGCAAACTTCTTCTAAATACAGACATACTGCATATTATAGAAGTCTGCTCCTCTCTTCCCTCTAGTTCAGAGGCACAGTGAAGGACATTTGAGTAAAGATCCGCATCACAGCCATGAATGCAACAAAATTCCTCTGTAAATTATTACTACACCTATTCCTGTAGCCTCAGCTGTGAAGAGTGTGGAATCTGTAGAAGTAAATAATAAGAAAGTGAAAAAGTATCTGGATTTCAAAACTTTTGCCTGATTGCTTAGCAGAACATATACCTTTGATATATTTGCCAGATAATATAGTGAATCAGTGACTGTAAGATATTTGGTATTAGTTTGGGTGGCTTTGATAGACTTTCYTATTATATGGAATAATGACTTAAGGCCAAATTTTGTGTTTAATCATGCAAGGAGTCCACTGCTACCCTATGCACTGGAGGAAGTGTAGGAAAATGAAATTATACGTTAGATATTGCTGTGTTTGGCACACTTTGTAATATACTTAATGGTTTCACCTTTTCTAAACTGAAAAATCAACTTGGAAAACAAACTAACAACAGAGGAGTTGATTTTTATGCCACAYATTGTCATGTCTTGTTCAGAACAGAATTTTTCTAACAAACAAGTTCTATGAGAGTCTGCTTTTCAAAGTTACGTAATAAAAATAATTGCCAAATTTATTATGATAGTCTAGACTACACGTAGAGAACACGAGGGAAATCATGGACATTTCTTCACGGAAACAGAGAATGGAAATACTAAAATATTTCATCTACTGTAAATAAGTGTATTCTATCATCTTTCAAAATAGTTTAGTCGGTCTCTTGAAGAAAAAATGATAATGTAAATTCTTCAAGAAGAGAAAGTTATGTTATTGTTAGCTCTGCTCTCTGTGGAGTTAGTAATAAGATCTTTTAGAAGTGATTTCAGAAGTAATCTAGAAGCTAAGCTACTCTTCCCTCCACTATACTTGTCATACAGAAACTCTCCTTGTGATTTAGATTAGAAGGCCTTATTCTCTCTCTCTCTCTCTCCCTCTCTCTCTTTCTCTTTCTCTCATATATTCAAATACATAGATGAGGCATAGGCTTCCCTGATTAGCATGAGTGAGTGACTTATATACATTTCTTTGGTTGGTATAGTTACTATCTAACACTTTCTTGATTGGCTATACATCGAAAATAAAGAACAAAGAAAATGGAATTTTCCACTGGAAAACTCTGCAGCTTCTATCCCGTTCTATCCAGTTTGAATTCCTGGGATGCCGGGCAGGAGTGGGTGAGTTCATACAAAGTTCAGGGATTCTTCTTTTGTTCTTACCTTAAGATAGTGGTGAGAAAAAAGGAATTAATTTTCCTATCTTGATTGTCTTTTATTTCCACAGGCCATATATAAGATTGAGAATATGAGAAATGGAAATCAACCCATCTATTTCAGCAGGAGCAAATTGATTCTGTTTTTTGAAGTCCTGAATGGAACAGACCCTCAAAGTGAGAAACCACGATATCTTTTGGGCTGACAAATGCTCTGCTTGTATTGGGGGTTCAGGGAACTACYTTAGAACTGAGATAAGGGGCCTGGGGAAGGAATTTCTTTTGATCTGCTCTGCCTAATGCTGCGTTTTCTTTCACCTCCTGAAACAATGTGGAATGGTGCATGTAATGGCAAAGTCTGTGAAAACAGGTGAGAGATTTTTACTAAGAAATCTACTAGGATGTGGATAGGTTTAAGACAAAAAAAGAGAAGGTGAACCGTAATAGTGTGTGCGTGTGGGAAGATCAGTGCTGAAAGGTTTCTTTTATCTGATGTAGTAGGTCTGCGGTGTCAGTGGAAATGTTGATTTGCACCTCTAATTTCCTGCTGTGAGGCAGAAGAAGGAGTAAAGTAATGCATCTAACTATAGAAGACAAGCTTCCAAAATTGCTATTCCAAACAATTTTTGACCTTCTACTAGGCAGCACAGCAGTAATCTCTGAGCTGAGGACCATTGCAGATACTAATGGGTTCTCAAGGGCAATAGAAATTTGATCATATAAGCTAATTTTTGGGTCACAAACTTGATAAAAGGGAAAATCTGAACCCATAAAGTCTGGGAGTGGGAACTGTGAAATGTTACAGTAGCAGGATCATCCCTTGTGGCTTCTGGTAATTAGGTAAAATTTGCTGATTAATGAGGCCATAGCTTCACATACACTTTCAGTCTGTTTAAACCAGCACTGACAGCTAGTCTGGCAAAGTGAAATGATTAGTTGTAACCTGAATATAGTTCATTGTGTGACTATATAAAACTTGTGCCAGTAGGGATGGGGTGTGTAACAAGGAAGTGGGAACAAGTGGGATGAGGAAAGATAGAACTGTCTTTCAGCAGAAGCATGGGTTTATAATGGCTTAAAGTGTACACAAATCTGTAAACATATTACAAATCAGGGGGCATAAGGTAGATAAATGTATTGATGAGGAAAATTTTTTCACTCAATTTCTTACCTTTTCAGCATTTCTATTCAGAGCTTATACTATACCTGCCTCTCTGCATTTGATGGGCATATTCTGAGGTTCACAGCCATCTGATTGAATAGTGAGTGGTGTTTGCCCTCCCTTCACACTGAGCTAACTACATGTCTTACCATGAAATATAACTCTCTACAGAAATATGCAGCTAAGAAAGCTTAATTACATACAAGTACAAAGAAACTAATTTCAGATGCCCAGGCAAGTTTTTATGTAAAAAGTAAAATTCAGAAGTCAAAATTCAAATCCTTTGATTTCAAGGGAGGTTACTTCTTTCCACAATGCATTTTCTCATATATTCTATTTTAGGCAACACTATTTAAAAATTCTTTGATACATGAAATTTTATCCAAAAGAAGCCAACAAAATGATTAGCAGCCTGGATGAATGACATAAATTAAACCACATTGGCAAATAATACTTGTCTAAGTGGTAATTATATAACTGATGCAAATATCATTCATGGAAAGCCATTTTTTGCGTAGTTTACAGGAGGTTACTACGTGAATGGAGATAGCACTGAGAAAACCAATAGGAAATACTTTCTGTGAGTGGGATATAAAATGTATCTCAAAGGAAGTGAAGGAAGTCTCATTACTTGGGAATGTAAATCTTAATACAATATAAATTATATAGGGAGTAGTTCCTTGCTGGAGGATTTCATCATTTCCCTTATTTTTATCTTCATGATTAGAGTAAAACTGATTCTGCTTTCCCCACCCATTGGTTCCACCAATTTTGTTGGTGGAGTGCAAGTTGCCCATTTGAATATCTCTTATTTTAATGCAAAGAGAAAGTAGCTAGAACAATAAAAAATATGATCCTTGTTTCACCATGGTCTAAGGTAAGGTTTGCAGAAGCTTAGCTTTCTTCATAGTAACTTTTCTGATGAGCTGAGCTGTGGAAGGTACGTGCTTCTCCCTGCTGTGGGATGAAGAGATTTTTACATTTCCCTTCATATGGGAAAGGTCAGCTCTTCCCCTGTATCCAGTGCTGTGAATGATGCATTCATACATTTGCAGCTTCGTGCTGGGTTTGTACTATGTTGTAAGACAAGTCAGGAGCCAGGTGATACTGGTGGGGCAATAACCTCCCTGACCAGGCACATTCACAGTACCCAGGCAGCACAGGACTGGTGACAGTAATGGCTTTGTGCTCAGTCCAGTGATCATCAGACAAATCTGAGGTGAGAAGTCAGGTCTGAAGTCAATACTCGAAGTTCACTTAAGTCACAAACAGAAGGGGATGAGACTGGGTTCAGACCTTCCTGCCTTGCTTGGGAAAGGACTAGGGGCCTGGGCCAGCAGACAGAGGATTTGAGGTCTCGGATGAGGCTGCTCAGAGCGATTAAGGCCTATTGATGCAGTCAGATCCTAGCTCTTTTGGGTACTTGTTTTGGAGAAATTAGATGAACTGCTATTTTGCATGAAGGTGGGAAGCAAATACTTTCCCTCTGGATTAAGCTTTACTCATTTTTATTTTCACCACCGCAGAACTCCCTGTTGCTTTAACAGCAGAAGAATTAAACAGTGTCAAGTACTGTTCCCATTAAGAACACCTGAACAGCACACTCTTTGTATAAAGTTTATCCTTCTTTTTAATTGAGGTTAATTGTAGCTTCCCAGTAGCTTCCCACAGGAGGAAAATAATAAAACAGAATTTCTACCTCTAAGCTGTAGTTTTTAGTTATTCTTTATTATGATAGAAGCTACAAACACTTTTAGGACCTCGTGCTTCAAGGTATGATGTAACCCACGCACAGAGCCAAAGACATTCCCCAAAACTTTCCTAAGCAGGCCATAAAATAATGCAGGAAAGAACACTGATGCAGAGCAGGAGTGGGGGTTTGGGCGGGGGGTGGTGGTGTGCAGGGGGTGGGGAAGAAGTTCATGGACTTTAACTTGCCCACCTGTCCAAAGGCAATGCTCTAGACCTGAGACTTGGAAGTCAAGCACAGAAGACACAAGACCACTTCGGTAAGAGGTGTGTTAGCAACCTTGAAAGGCATTCAAATGAGCAAAATTTGAGAGAGAATGACAAGACTGCAAGAACGTGTTTTGTTCTATTTTACCTGTCTGGGGATAGTAGTTAGTGGGGGTAAGCAAAAGAAAACCCCTGGAGGTTGTATTTATCAATCAAGTTATTTCATTTAATGCTTGAATTCTTTGTTCTCAGGCAATAAATTGTATCTGTGGCCAAGGTTGCCAAAATACTTAAGTAGAGCATCTGTTTCCTCTTCTTGACTAGAGAAAAGCCTTCTAGTTTATAACCATTCTTTGAATAGTAGTCTCCTACTCAGGGAAACCATAATTTCCACAATAGTAAATTGTCTGGTTTTCTTTCAGAAAGTAAAACTGAGGACCTTAAGTTCTTGGATCTTGCAACTGACCAACCTTCAAGCCTCAGTGTGCCTCCTGTTTCTGTCACAGCGTTGGGAGAATGAACCTCTGAGGTCTCCTGAGACCACCTCTCTTTAGTTGCCTAGAATAGCTGTTTTTTGAATAACTTTTCTTCATAATGCAGTTTGTATTTCCTCTGTTAGTGGAGATGCTTTTACTGAGGTTTTGAGAGGCTAGCAGTTGCATAACTATATTAGATGAAAACTTATCACCAAATATTAATATATAGCATTTCTAAAGTCTGAAGGGGGGKTTTCAACCAGATTTATAAGGAAACAGCAAATAACAAGGGTATTTTGCTATTCAGCTGGGATAAATCAGTCTGCTCCAACATCTTGTATCTAAAACACATGTGACTCTAATTGTCATTATTCTCTTTGTCAGTCAGTACTCTGTGGTTTCCATCTCAGCAATACTCATTGTCAAAGAGCAGTTTCACTTGTTGATCCTCCTCCTATCTCCTGCTGAGGTAGTCATTTTGGCTTGTTTCTGATCCAACATTTTTTCTTCTTTTCTAGAGACTACAGGATTTGGACTACTAACAGATATTTTCAATTCTTCTCCTTGTGTTTAAAGCAAAAATTCCTAGTGACTTGTAGTGATTCACATACTACAAGTCTATCCTTAGACTTCTACTGTTAAATGGAATGTGAAGATTGCTCTGTCTTCAAAGTTAAGATTCAGTATTTGTATATTAATGTTAAGAATGTTGACATTTTATAGTTGAGAACTTTTTGTTGCAGTATCCAGTGTCAGGGCACAAACAGAAATCCAAGCCTGTCCTCTAACTTGGGGTTATAATCGATGTAAATTTACAAAGGCATTACTATATCCAAAGCATTTAACTTCATGAGAAATCCATAGATCTTGTTCCAGAGGGAAATCAAGCTAGCTRAGAGTCTGTTTCTAATGGAATCAAATCTTTTATTCACCCATGAAATTAAATTATGGCAACACCAGAGTTGAAAGAAAGTTTCCCTTTACTTCATTTGGGCCAGGATAGCTAACTGTGACAAGGCTATATAGTCTGTATATTTGTGTGTGCATCCTTCATTAGGTRTATTGTGTACCTGTGTGTGCAGCCAGATTTAAATATCAGCTTGCCCAAGACTCCTTGCCCTATTGACAGTTAGATTACAGTAGGTTTTGATTCCTCTCTCTATTTTTTTTTCTTTTCTTTTTGCTTCTGCAGAAGTTTAGCCTCTGTACTACAGGAGTTCTTCTCTTATTTGGCAGTCAGGAATGTCCAATAATACTTTTATTTTACTTGACTCCTAAAGATATCAAGTCTGGTTATTTTTCAGTACTTTGTTTTCTCTCACATCAAGAAATTGCCGCTAACAGGATGCCTCATTGGAAGTAGAATTTCAATACAGGTAACTTTCTCTTCTTTACAGTGAGTTATTGACAGTTTACTCGGTCTGAAAACGCTTTTGAATGCAAGTACAGGGACTGTTGTCCATTTAGACATGCCCATGAATGATTATCGTTACTATATGTCTCAATTGAAGAGATTACTAATCCTGTTACTCCAGAACTGCTGGCTAAGTTTTTTCCTATGATCACTCTTGAAACTATTTATATTAAAATGAGTTGGATTACCTTAAGCAAGTTCAGTAGCAGGTATAGCCCAGAACAGCTCATTTTGGCTGAAATATGTTACAGAGAAATAAAAATATTCCATGGGTAAATTTAAGTGTGGTCAACTGCAGCAGCAAATCGGGTTGTTCTGGAGTCAGGATAGCTTCTTCAGCTGAAACAGCTGCACTCATGTAGACTCACATGCACTGGACACAGGCATCTGTTTCAGCTCCTTGTTAACCTTCTGATCTCTGCTGTCTAGTGACTTCTTCCTTGGCTCTTTATGCAAAGATCAAAGCTGTGAAAGTTGCCTTGGTTTTCTTCCTCAGCAAACCAGTTCTCCAGAGGAGGAGCAGCTTTTTCTGTGGAACAATTGTGTTTCTTTGGCATAGTCCTCAGTTCAATGACTGTTCACTGAGTGGCCTGCATTTACTTAACTGTTTTGGGTTTTAAGATGGCAAGAAAGTGAGATGATGATAGAGAGTGTTGTGTGTTGGTTTTCTTTTGTTTGTTTTTATATATATTTTATTTTATACATATATATACATACATAGTTTGAGGTGGGGAGAGGAGAGGGGGTAGGGTTGTGAGCCTGGTAGGGACATAAAAACTGTGCTCACCACCACTTTTTGTTTACTGTGTGACAGGAACAAAGCATCAAACTCCATTTCCATGGAGCAAGGCACAAGAAAAAAGGAGGGTGTCATATATTTTTAAACATCAGGTGAGGAGGAACAAGCATGACATCTGTTATGCCAATGGATAAGCCAAATCCTTGAGAGTATCTTACTAAGGACCGTTACTTTGCCTGGGCTGCTGCGGTCAGTCAGCCCCAAAGTGCATGATGTCCAAACAATGCCGTCAGGCAACATGTGCTGGCTTATGGCCAGCTCTGAAAGGAGGCTTTCAATGAGCCATGTTTCAACAGGACAATAAATCTGGTTTTAGTGCACGTCATACAATTGCTTTGGAAACATGATATTAAATTTCATTCAGTCATTTAGTTACACAAACATAGTTTATTTGCAGCAGTGAGAGAGTGGTGTCTGTTCTGCTTTCATGTGCAAAATACTAAATGATTCCAACAAAATATTCTGTTGTTGCATGTCAGATTAAATTGTCCCATCTATTTCCTTCAGAATATCCTATGTTAGAGTAACTTTCGAATCAGTTATTAGTCTGGCTTTACACCTAATCTGATGTAACAGACAAACACTCCTCTTCCACTGCTATCTGCATGTTCTCTGCCTTCCCCTTGCATCTAGCGAGCATGGCGCACAAAGCTTTGCTGAGTGGAAAATAAATCTCCTGAAAGGAGAAAGTATTCCTTCAGATCCACCTGGTGAGCTGACGTGTTGCCTGATCACTAGGTGTAATGAGAGCTGGGAGGGACTAACGCTGCCCAGGCTGTGTCAGCATGCGCTTTGAATGCATTACAGGAAAAATCAAAACACTCTTACTATTAGCATTTTGGTTCAGGTTTTCTTGGCCCAATATAGCAATATATTCTTGCTTATATATTCCAGCTCATTAGACTAGGCTGCTTCTTTCTTTCTCATAATTATTTGCTAAATTGCTAGCTATTTAAACTGATTAAACCATACATTTTCACATTATTTATAATTTTTCTTCTGTTATTAAGCTACAATTAACACAACAGATATGAGCATAATTTATTCTGTGATTGCATGGTGTTTAATACATGATTTCACCATAGATAGCTGCTGTAAAGGTGAGCTTTATATAAGCTTTACATATCACTGTAAAGTGATGTGATGTCATAATATTTCTTTTAAAATATAAAGTTAAGTATCATTAAGTCCTACAATTAGGTAGTTATAATTATTTCTGCAACTTAGAATATGGTACCTGATAGCCTGGAGGTTCTTTTTCTAATATTTTTAGAGTTTGGCAAAAGTGTAGAAGAATTGTAGAATTCAGAATTGTAGGAGAAGCTTTATGCTTTACAGAAGATAGGCATTTCCTTATTCCTGTATTTCTGTGTGATTCACTTCCTTTCTTCTCTTTTCTAAGAACTAAGGTTTTATAATATATGTTTGTAGAAGTGAGGCAAACAACTAGCATGTGTTCAGAAATGTGTATTGTTTAGAATATGCATTTGTTTTATTTTAAAATATTGACTATTCTTTAAAAAGATCATCTTTAGAGCTTGTTATCCCATGATGTCTGTGTCATGAATGATTTATACTGAAGTATCTTCAGAACCATGTCTGTAGATGAGCTGATTCAATTCTAAATATGGTGAGATTTTTCATATTTAMAACCCATTAAAAACAGGATCAGTTTTCTTGCAGTACTGTTTTGCACACAGGTAAAGGTTATGAATCGTTTCACCTGCTTTCTCAAATTTTCCTGTCTAAAATAATCATCCATTACTTTCAATGTGATTTCATGTTTAAAAAAGTATCTCAAAAAGTTTGCTAGATTTGGGTACTGTATCTATAGTGTAATTTATATGGTATTTAGACCAATGATTATATCTAGTGCTTCAAGAACAAGTGCRGAAGATCTGTTCAGGAAAGAATGTGTCCACAGTTCTTACCAGAGTCAAATCCTAACAGTTTTGTTGCAATGAATGCAAAATACAAAAGTGAGACTGCATTTAAAATCCTCATTTCGTGAAAACTCAATTTTCCTTGGCATTGAAATGATGTGGAYTTCATAGATGCTATTTCATGATTGGCTGTAAGGTGTCAGACTTTTGCTTTAGACATATATTTAGAGCTCTTGGTTCTTGACAAATACACTTAGAGTTTTTTTTTTTTAATGTAAGAGCTATTTTTGTTTAGCTTGATTCCTTACCTTGTTCTAAAATAAAACATTACTTGAATTTCCAATCTATATCATTGCTATGCAACGTTCCTAAAGTTTGTTTTTCTAAGGCCTAAGGTATTTTAGCACTTTGTGATGGTTGCTTCCTGGGGTTTATCATTATAGGAAATCTGTTAGTTGCTTGTTTTTCATAGCATAGTTTATCTGATGAAATTAAAAGTTTTGCCAAAAGATGTTTTCTTCTAATAATTTTTTTTTATTACACCTATCACCATAGGGTTTTTTACTTTCTATTTTTTTCCCAAAAGCATTGAACAAGACACAACTTGGTATTTAAGATAATTACTAGCTGTTACATATATGCAACATACATAAAACATGGACTGTATTTTCTTCCTAGTTTTACTGCATGTTTATTTGCTGCTGACATTTATGTAATGGTGTTCTTTTTTAGTCCTATGTATAAATTAT
The DNA here is from genome assembly GCA_003342815.1 of Eudromia elegans. Lineage (NCBI taxonomy): Eukaryota > Metazoa > Chordata > Aves > Tinamiformes > Tinamidae > Eudromia > Eudromia elegans. The sequence continues at coordinate 51,757 of PTEX01000224.1, read as the reverse complement.
TTAATTTTTAACTGGAAGTAACTAATAATTTGTGCAGGTGTGTTTTATCATTTAAAGACTTTTATGTCTTAGGGTTGACTGTCATTAGAATAGGAAAGAGGGATATATGCTAATTTTGAACATCACAGATGATTTTGTTCTGTGACATTACAATGAATATTGTAATGAATATAGTGAAATAAATGGTTTGTGCCATCTACTGGTCTGAATAGGATCTGCATTTCAGCTCAAAAAGGATCAGGAGCAACTTTTACAGCAGTATACAGTGTGAGAAAGCAGCAAATAAACTCACTGTGAATAGCTAGTATTTTCTATTTGTCAAAGCCTATCTATATTAAATGCTAGCTAATGCTTAAACATGTACTAATAAAAAATACAAAGTAATATGCTAGACACTTTCCCACTCTTGCTCACCAACCTTACCCTATTCCTTTTAATCTGGTTTTAAGAGAGTCCAGAAACATTTCTTACAGGTAGGTCAGTCATGTTAACATCTTTTAGTAGAATTTAAATTTGATGGTATGCTCTGAATAGGAACAGATTTTTGTCCAGACATGTTAAATGCAGTCATGCTTTTCTATAATATTTTTAATTATATATTATTATTACATTTACTTACAAAGAATAATAATAAAAAAAMCCTTTCACACATATGGATTTGTTCTGATGTTTATTTCAGTGTTAAGCCTGGAATAAAAAGGGTGCTTATTTAGAGTGAACTTCAATATAACACTGTGCAGTCTTACATAAGACCTTTTATCTGAATTGTCTTTGTGTGCTATAGCCTAATAATAGGCTATTGTATTTTCTCTGATTTTATAAAACCTTGGTGCTAGAGATTTCATAATCAATTAATAGTTGTTTTAGCGTCAGCATTATCGCTTCTATATTTAACACAGTTTTATATACATTCTGATTATAGATACTATCCTCCTGTGAGCTTTGTGTGTTTCATTGTTACTGTTATTTATCTCTCAAGGGCATAAGCAGTGGATTCACAAATGCTACAAAATCTTTCTGGTTGTGATTGTTCTATACGAAAGGAAATCTAAGAACATTAATGAAAAAAAAAMCACCTACTTATGCACTCTAAGGTGACTGTATTCTTCAAGAGCATGTTCAGGAGCCCAAATATTAAGTTACATGACCAAAAACTTACCTTTAGGTGAAGTGAAGCCTCTGGGATAGAGAACTGATCTAGAATAAGGAGGCCTAGGAGATTTACAATTTCTAATAAATCACTTCCCCTCACGTTACTTAATTTTTTCCCTGTAAGATGGATGTTTACCTCCTTTGCAAAGGGGTTTGCAATTTGTTGATGAAAAGCACTGCATAAACAGCTAATGTATCATTGAGCTCTTTTTGGTACATACTTACAGTTGGTTGTCCAATTGTATGGGATGTGAAAATTTTTTTTTTATTCAAGATCTTCAAATTCTTTAAGATGTAGTTAATTTGGAGATATCTAGATACACTCATTTTGATATTTGTACACTTGCTATAACTGCAGATACATAAAGGTTGACGTGTGGTTGTGTTTTAAATAACACTCGAAGTTTACTTACCAACTTGAAAAAAAGTGGTATTGATTTCAGGACAGGATTTTAAGTACAAAAAAGAAAGACATTACATGCAGTGAAATAAAGATATTAGGATAATGCACAGCTTTTCATTTCTTTTTTCTTACATTTGCAGGTAAATGCCCACATTCTTCTTTGYTATTTTGTGACTGATTGTTAGACCCATGAAAATAAACTACTGTAAGTGAATAATTCATGTGAATTTTCAAGAACTAAATATTACCATGGTATAGCTATTACTATCAAAGCAATTGCTCATTCAGGTAAGGTATGTAATTATCCATCTAACTTATTTAAAAATCAATCTGATTAAAACAGTCTATTTCTGGTTTTGTGTAGAATTTTCAAAATAATTTTCTATGTATGTTTCCCTTCAAAGTTTTCCTGAATTCACTAGTTTTTGTTTTGATTTTGTTCTGCTTTTGTCATAAATGCTCATTTTAGGAGATTGCCATTTTAACGAAGTGTAGCTTCTTTATTTCTTATGAAAGATTATCATTGGTCTTTCTCTTAATAGTATAACCTGACTAGATGAACTCTGGCACATCTTGCTTTTTCATCATCTAAACTGAAAGACTCTGCTATCTCCTGCTTCTTTCCTATATCCTCTTTAATGACTTTTTTTTTTTTATATATTCCTATGCTTTTTGAAATATGTAAAAGGCTGTGACTCTGGTTTAAGATTTCTGCAATTGGGAGTAGTAGAGACACCTGTTTTGGCTGAATGCAATGCCTTTGTGTTGCTAGAAGATAAGAATACTGCTTTATTTGGACATGTCTGAAACTGCCTAATTTTAAAGTAAACTTTTATATTTGCTCATATACTAAACTGCTTTGTCTGTTGTCTCCTAAAATTCAGGAGAAAACTCTAGATGATCCAAAATGTGCAGGTTAATACAAACGTTTATTGCACATACAACTGAACAATGGATTCAGTACAACTGAACAAGAGGTAATGAGTAGAAATTAAAATGTAGGAAATTCCATCTCCATTTGGGGAAGAACTTCGTTACTGTGAGCATGACAGAGCCCTGGAAAAGGCTGCCAGAGAGGTTGTAGAGTCTCCTCTGGAGATGTTCAAACCCTGCCTGGTTGTGACTCTGTGTCACGTGCTTTAGGTGTCCCTATTGGAGCAGGGGGGTTGAACTAGATGTTCTCTAGAGGTCCCTTCCAACCCCAGCCGTTCTGTGATTCTGTGTAACTGCATCACAATTATTGAAAAATAATATTTTAAACATATTTTTGCAAGTTTTTTTAATACAACATTGACCAGAATGCATTTCCTTTTCAGTGAATCTTATGGTGTGGTCTATTTGTTTGTGAAACACAGTTGTCTTGCTGTCACAGAATGAATGGTGTGGGGGAGTTAGTGACACCAATGCACTTCATTTGGGTGAAAGAAACAGTARTAGGTTTTATTGATATGGACACTGGTTTCATGAGATTCCTTGGCAAGGTCACTTATTATTTACTACATAGAAGTTCAAGATAATACAAGGAATTATCAAGGACACCTTCTGGTTGAGTCATGAGGTTCAGATTGGACCCTCTTGCTTTCCAAACTTCTGAGAAGAGTCTAGGTGCGGTTGGATCCAATCCTAGTCCCAGACCTGGTCAACATTTTATGACTAAGAGATAAGTAGAGATAACAAGTTCAGAAAAAGAGCGCCCTTACTTGTCTTCACTTACCACGAGCCTATTTTGGCAAGGATCTCTCAACCTCTAGGAGCATCCTTGTGAGGCATCTCTGCTCAAGGGGAGGTCCTAGCGTGCAGCCCACTGCCATGCAAGGAGAGCTCAATGGGCTCTTGGACTGTCCCTGTATTTATGGGATGATTGACTTACAGTCATTCTTTCAATTCAGAAATGACTGTTGGCTGGTATGCCCAGTTAGGCTTATCTCCTCATCAGCAAGCAGCCATCAGGACTGTTATTAATGATTAATGTCGGAGTGGGGGAAGAAATGAGGGAGGCAACTACCAGGATGATATAGTATGGTAGTTAACACCTGAATAGGGCTATCTGTGAGAAGTCCGATTGAGCTGGGGAAGGAGCACATCCATCACACCTGCATGTCTTCTCTAATAATAGAGACAACAGAAGTTGAAGCAGAGTGTAATTTAGACCATCTTTGAGAAATTTAATCAACAAAGAGAAACAATTTGTCTTTCTCTGGACATCCGCTTCTGACACTTCTTTCCTACTGTATTTTCAAAACCTTACCGACTAACTTTTACTTGGAGTTTGTGGCGAGACTGGCAAGGAAGTGAAACCATGATGCAACCTGCTACAGTGTCAGCTCTAACCGAGTGGTTGCAGTACAGTGTCTGGTGTCATTCCAGTTTAGTGATGCTGATGGAGTTGCTCTGCTAACACTAAATAGCTGCACAGGTAGGATGTTTCCATTTCAAGACAGTGTGGTGCTGGTAAATACTTACAGCACTTGTTTTATGACTTTTTTTGTTTGTTCCTTTTGGTCTTCCCCTCTGCCYTTCAGTGAAGGGATAAGTGATGCCTTTCACTAGAGAGACTTCCTTTGTGAGAAGAGCTGGCATGTTCTCATCAATTCCTGGAGCAGGTTTCCAAGGTCCTATGTTGCTATAAAAGCATCTGCCAAAAGATTCATGGGGCATGGCAGACTTTCCCCTTTCTGACAATAAAAGAAGCAGCAACAACTAACTTTTGACCTAGATTAGTCAGCACACTGATATATTGTGTATTGGAGTGGCATTATAAAAGAGAACAGCGTGATTAGGATCAACTAAGATTCTACAGAAGGCTATGAAGAGCCAACTATAATGAACCTTAATACCTTCTATCATTCAGCCATGAAACTAAAAGACATGAGAGACAAGTTCAATGTCTTTGGGAGGCAGAGATGGTGGGATAATTAATAATAGTGATAACCTAAGAATCAGTCAGAGAAATCACTCTCAGTGAGAAAAGTAGGCCCTTAGGGTGGACTCAGACTGTGAAAGTGCTAGACCTGCTGAGAATATAGAGGCTCAGAGGACCAATGAAATTGAGAAAAGAATGGATAAAGTCTCTGACACTGCATAGGGTAGGAGGCAAACTTCCCAACCTCCCCGCTCCAGTGCAGCTTGCATTGGTCCTGTCCTCTCATCCTCTGATTGTGCAGCTGCACTTAGAGCATYAGTCATCGAAGTTGGTCCCAGGCTCCTCCTCTGCCCTCGGTGGCTTCTGTTGCGGCTCATACAGCCAGGCCCTCATTTCCTATCCCTATTTCATGGCAGTGAGGAGTAGCAGCTGCCAGTTAAAGCCCAGCAAACTTTTTCTGAGTCAGTCTTGGCTATGTCCCTAATCTTTATAATCTCAATTTGAGAGCTAAAAGTAGCCAGCGCAGGGTCCAGCTGGTTGAGAAAGATTTGTTATTTGAGAGAAAGAAAGGTAAAGGATGAGAACGAGCAGTGTGTGAGTGAGTGCTGGTGGGAAGGAGACATCAGGCTTCTTTCTGGGCTCAGGAGCGAGGCACTCTGCAGTGCAGCCTGGCTGTGGCCAGGGCCCTGCCTGCCCTGCGGCTCCTGCTCTGCCTGTGCTGGGGCTGGTAGCAGGGCCAGACGAGCACTCACTACTGTCCCCACGATCTGCCAGTCAAGGCAGTGGAAGGTGGATTTTTCTGTCTATAAAAAGAGAATATTTGGTTGTAGGAAGGGACAGGAAAGGGAGAAACGTGTGTGTGTTTCCTCGCAAAGTTGTCATGAAAGGAGCTTTGTGCATGAGGAATGCAACACAGGAGGGTGTGTGGATCTGAAGCACTTCCATTTCTGCAACAGAGCATTTTGGATTTACAAAAATCAGCTATAGGTCTGTAATTATCAATTAGATAAGAGATTTTCCTGAAAGGAGGCTTTTTCTCAGTGTCTCAAACTCTGTAGTCCTGGCAAAAATGGCTGTGCGCCTTRCTCTCCTTGCTTCCTCGTAGCTACAAAACTCCCATGTACTTCACTGGAAGCAGGATCAGTCCCTCGCTGTTTTGCATCAGGAGCTATGTAGCCGCCTGCCTCACTTGGGGATTTCATCTCGGCAGCTCTGTCAGTCGCTGCAGCCGTGTGCAGCAGGAAGGCTCGTGAAGGCGCTGCAGAGGCAGGAGCTGTGCTGCCCGAAGGGCAGGCCGAGTGGCGTGCAGGGAACCACAGGCTGCATACTGCAAAGTTACAGCTCTCCTTGGGCCAAGGAGTCTTCCCCTGTGAGAGCTGCCCCACTCGTAAGGAAACACGATTTTGACTGAGGAGAGTAGRTCACAGAGAGGACTGCCAATTTTTCCTGTTCTCAAAAGGGATGTTGGAAAAGACCTGATTCATTTGAAGATGGGAAGAAAGAGTTCAGAGTTTATCTACTGGATATTTGAAAATTTGCTTTAATCACTGTAATCTAAACCTGCTTTTTATAGTATTAGATTCAGCAATTGTTTTACATTTTGTCAGTACTCATTTGCTCAAAATTGACACTCTCAAACATGGTAATTCAGCAAAAAAGTGGTCTTAAGCATGACTCAGTATGAGAGAAAGATGCACACAAATAGGAAGGAGCTTCATGCAGAACGGACTTCGGAATCTTTGTTCCCTTACAGTGTCCAGTGTCAAGGCCCATGTACATAGTTATGCATTGATGCTTGCTTTTAGCTATTTCTGTTTCACAGGAGCTGGAAGCCCCCTGGCAGGTGCTTGTGTGAAATTGTCATTCATGACTGAGAAAGAACTATTTGCCTGAGAACCTCATTTGCTAAACATAATGTGGAGTTTATTTGTCTTCTTGCACTAACTGCTTGTAGCAGGAGCTCTGTCTCTGGGTTTTTTCATTTATTTTTATACGGCATTGGAGTAACAGCTATCGGAGATCTGGGTAAAGGGTCAGCACAACAGGACAGCTATTTAGCACGTTTTTTCTGTAAACAAATCAGTGACTTGTTTGAGCAGCATGAGGTAATAGTTCCCTAGTGTATCCTGAATGAATATGCTACAGACACAGACCATTTTCATTAACTAGCTTTCAGCTTTAAAATAAAGTATGGAAAAAACAACCTAGTAGATTTTATTTGACAGTTGTGAGTGGAGCGAAGAGGCATGCAGGCATGGTTTGGATCTGGTTCTTTGGAAAGGAATTCTTTCTCCTTATCATAAGATAACAGGCTTTGCTTATACTTTGCTAATGACTTAAGTGTGAACCCCCCATTGCTACAGGTGCTGCTAGTGGTAAGTGCTTGATGGTAGTCATATCAGGAAAGTAAATGCCAATATTTTCCTTGTCACAAAAATCTTAAATTGATTAAGTAGAGTGCCTTTATTGCAGCCATTTTGAGAGAATGAAAAATTAAAGGATGCCAAATGACTTAACCRAGGCTGTGAGGCAAAGACCTGGGCTTTGGTCTGGTTCCTCAGCTGCAAGACTTTTTGCTTTCCCTCGTGTCTTCCCTTAGCTGGAATTAATGGCACCCACAGCCACGTGGCTCAGAAATATAGCTGCTGTATGGGGTGTGCAGACCCTCACAAAATCATTCTAGGAAATAATTTCCAATGGAAAAAGACCTGACAGTGTAGGCTGGACATTGACTTTTTTTTTTTTTTTTTTTCAGATTAATCAATAGTACAAAACCCTTAAATTTATGTATCTTTTTCTTATTTTATCATTTGGCATCTTCAGAAACTCTAAGTGTTCATGAAACGCAACCTTTAACATAGTCCATGCCAAAGGCTTTCCTGCAGAATTATGTTAGCTTCCTTCTGGCTGTCTATGGCTTTCACACTAATACAAGCATTCGCTAGTGTATTTGAGTACTTGCTTCTGCGCAGCAATTGCCCTTTGTCAAGGTAAAAGAGGTAGGAGGATCCAATGTTTGTCAGCCAGGTTACATTGTCATTTAAGGGAAATTTAAAATAATGGGCAAACAATATTGTCTTAAGTAGCAGAAAGTGTTGTATGACTGACTGGTGACTGAACTSTGAGGATGCAGTACAGACAATTCAAAACAGCAAGAGTGTAGTTTACCACTGTGTATGTGACTTGCAGTACGTGTCAGAACAGGATGATAGAAGACTTGAAAATTAAACCATACAGACAAACTTTGGGAATATATTCCAGAAATGCCTTGCACAACCTTGGGAAGCTGTATTTACCACCTGCTTGCTAGTATCTTGCACAGCACAGCTTTGTGATGGGCAGTGTGTTAACATTGAATCTGGGAAAGAAAAGATGTCCTGCTGCTGACAATTTCTTGCAATAGGTGCTTCAGTTTTCCAAGTGTTATTTCCATACTTAATACAAAGCTTATCTCCAGTTTCTATGGAAATTCACCTTTAGGTAGATATAGGCAAATTTAAATAGCCACCCAGTTTTCTGCAGTAGACCGGGCAGAAGGTCACCCAAACAACAATCCAGCTTCAAACATCTACACTATTTGCTATCTGTGTAACCTGTGAGGTTCTTAGCCTTACACCTTCCTTATGAGCTTTTCCATAGGATGTCATAGTGATAATGTCCATGTGAAACCAGCTGACCAAACGGAAAAAGGACTGAAAACCTGAGACCTGCTTTCCACTGCTGTCTTTGACCTTTTGGATGGATGTCGTTTTTCCTGAGCTCTGCTCCCATATTTGCAGTGTGGGGATAAAAATAATATGCTGAGCTAAATTGCAGTATCCAGACTAGATTTGACTTGTGTAAAAACCTAGTCATGTTCTTTTCTATCAATCCTGAAGTGACAAGGATATCTGACACTTCACTGTGAAGTAGTGGTACATGCAGGGAAGTGTGCTGAGAAATCCAAAGGCAAAAAAAAAAAAAATCCAGACATTTAACTGCTTGCAGAATTTCACTGCTGTATAGGAAATCCTAATTTCTCAAGGCTCAGCTAAATTACTTTGTGTGCTGGGGAAATTTAATTTTTGTCCAGCAACCAGATGTCTGAAATATGCAGGAAGAAACTTGTCCCTCTCTATCCTCCTCTTTTGTGGGCCAAAGAACAAGTTACTGTTAGTTTTGAAATCCTGATTCTGGTTGCACTTGATAGCAGCCACTGCACAATCTACTGAAGTGTTGATTCACTGTAGAAGGCCATGCAAGACTTAGGCCATATAAGTCTCTTAAAGGTGATACTGAAGCACTGTAAAACATGCTACATAGTCAAATAAATGTTGCCATTAAGAAACACAGAGAGGAGGACCTTCCATTTCTCTTTAGGAATGACCTTGGACGAGCTCTGAAAATATTTGAAGGCAAAAATCCCATTTCTTTTTTTTAAAGAAAGCTAGGTACTTTTAAGATAGAGCAAGAAATAAACAGCGTGCAATGAACACTATCTCTCCAGTGCTCTCAGTGTGCTGTCAGAGATGATTTATGTGACCTCCACGAGGACTGTGTTTCAATGGAGTTTCAGCTGCCAATATGAGCCTTGGCTGCTCTCAGGGTAACTTGGATACTATCTGTGTACACGGGTTTGTTTAGTGCGAGCCTGGCAGGGTGGGTAATGACACACGGGGGCTGTTTGTTTGTTTATCTTTCCTTGAGCTTCCAGAAGGTCATCTCTAGCAGTAGCTTTGCTTTTTGCAGTTCATGTCACAGTGCTACATTTTTTGACTATGGATTTTACCTAAAATCTATTGCTGGCCAGCAAGTGGCCACAGATGAGAAGAAGCAAATGCTGACAGTGGTTTAGGAGACTTCATGACCTACTTGGACAAGGTAGAAGGGATCCATCATCACTTCTCTGTTGGAGACTAAAAATTACTTAGGATTTTTCTCCACAGTCAGCCAGTGCTCTGTGAAAATATCTGGCTTAGGGTAGCAGATTTGTCCCAAAGTAAAAACTTAATGCATCTGGGGAGAGGATTTCCAGTCTTAAGAAAAAAAAAGAGAGAGAAAAAACTTTTTTTTTCCCACTGTATTAGAAGTTGGTACCTTTGATGTTCATTTATGAGTCCAAGCATGAGTATCTTAGGTCCAGTTGTTAAAAATGGTGTTTAGCATGTATGTACCTGGAGCTACAAATTTAGAAATCAGTGGATGCGGTGCTACTGCTATCATCCAGAGGGATTCCTGTGCTCTCACATTCCAGATTTAGCCTCTCCACCCTCATCACAACTCAGTTTTTTGGGGATTTTGTCACACTGATGCAGAAAGTTGATTCACAGTGTTTGTATTTCCTTTAGAAATACAAACTATTAGTACAGCATATTAATATACGATATTTCAATGTGATATACTGTCCCCTGAGCCTATYGGGTCACAGTATCTCCCATGATATTCCAGCTTAGCAGTACGATGACCACAGGGCAGTGAAAGGAACAAGAGGCACTTACATCCTACAGTGATGAACCAAGTATAAAACCTATATAGAACAGATAGCATATAAAAGTAGCTGGGTTAACTCCACATGGTGCTGTGTTTGGTCTGTGAAGCAGCACAGCCTGGATCTCATTTGGGTTTTTGTCTTCCTGATAACTGTGGTGCCAGTTGAAGCTTTTGCTTTTGATTGTTGCATTTGGTACCTACGCATTCAGAGAGTTTTATTGGTAACTACTGAATGCCATTTTCTAGCAAACTCTAAAATGGTTAATTTGAAATAATGAAACACAGGATTAATAGATGAATATTTGTATTTTTTGTTGAAGAGGCACTGTAGAATATTGCTTTAAATTTTGACGAAATCTAAGTAGCTACCTGTAGGGCCTCACTACCCTCTCTTTTCAAGTGAGGTGACTCTTCAAGTGTTTTCAGGGTAGGAATAATGTAACGCCATCTGAGAAAATGGTTTAGAAATTAGGGGGCCTTGTCCTTGCATTTTAAGAGGGAGCTGTGTGACCCCCCAGCACTTCTCTTGAGCTGGCTACAGCTCAGGTGCAAATTAACATAGTAAAATATTACCTTGGCCTCATTTTGTAGGTGAAAAGCTAAAGAAGGCCCTAATCTGGCTTCCTTCATGTCTGCGACTTTGCCTGGAATGATTCTGAATCTGACAGTAGTGATGTGTGTCTTTTGAAGGTAGTAGATTAATAGTATAAATAATGAATTGCAGCATTTTTATGCCTCATTGAAAATATATCCCCTCAGTTTCAAGAAAAAATGTCTATCACACTGGGGAATATGACTGTAGAAAGGGCTCTTGTGGGTAGTCAGATCCAAGTAAAACTAAATCTGAAGTGGCAATAGCCCAGGATGAAACTTGATGCTAATTGTATATAAATAGAAGAGGGACTGTCATATGACAGGCTATAATCAATAAAACATGTCTGTTGTGACTGCTCTGCATGCCAGGTGTCCTTAGTGGGCGGCAGCGCTGGTGCTCTTGTATACCTGGCTGCCTCTTGGTTCGACTCGTGATTAAAGTGTTGTTTTTCGGGATTTATTCCTCATGGAGAATTCAYTTCTAGGATTTTCCACCAAAACAAAGAACAGGACTGAGCAAATGAAGAAAACACTCTGCTAAGTAGATACTGTGCATTGTATCTGTAATTTTGCTAGAATAATCTCTGTGGAAAAAGTGCATTTTTTGAACAATTTTGTATTTTTCTTAAGAAATTTAAGAATCTCTGCTTAGCCCAATTGATCATTGTTAGAACACTCTGAAAAACTGAAGTCAGTCTTGGTAAATATTATTTAGACCTGTTTCTTTTGCATAATATTGCATACTCAGAATCATTCCAAGGGACAAATGTATTTTTATATACATATATAAATATTTTTTTTTCAAGAGGACCTGTTTGCTAGGTTCTTTATGAACACATCACAAATATCTTATAGGCTTACTGATTTTTTTGTTTATTCTAATTTTTAACTACTCTAGGTCTAATAATGTAATTGTATCTGGAACTGAACACATAGAGTTTTTTATTAAAGATATGTAGCGATATATCAAGATTGGTCTGAAAAAGATGTGTTTGTGTAAACTTCAGAGTAAATAGCAGAACAAGTGTTAAAAGGAAAGGCATGTGTTAATTGCTGCAGAACACAAAGTGTGTGATTCGAAGAAAGAAAAGTAACTAAACTAAAGATGTCAAGAAAACATAGAATAGAATAGCAGCCATAAAAAAAAAATCCTATTAGGGAAAGCAGTACTGTGAAGTCAAGAATTTATCCYGAAAACTTACAGTAGGTGAGACAAATGATGAGGTAAGAGGCACACATATTTTACTGGCCAGATCTACTGGATTGGTCCCAGGTGAATCGGTGCTCAGAGGCATGAGAGTATGAATGGGACACAGTAACTCAAGGTGCAGCTAGGTTTGCATCCACTCCTGGGAGTAGGGAAAACCTTCACAGACTAATACAGAAAAGTCTTGCTGGTGATATGAGAGATAGTGTCATGTTCTGCTAGAGTACGATGTGTTTTTTTAATTTTTCTTTCCTGTTCCAAATTTCACTCTATTTTGTGTGGCAAGTGAGGCTTATTTGAAACAGCACTGTTAAGGTCCTTGAAACCTCCAGCAGCTGTAGGAACCTCTTAGTCTCTCAGAAGAGTGCAAACAAGCTTGGAAAGGCAGTTTGGTTTGAATTAGGCAAGAATCTGTTTGGAATTAAAGGAGTCTTCTGAGGTTTTCCAGCTGAACATCAAATTTTTAAAGGTAGCATGTGTTTTTGTTTGTTCATTTTAAGTCAGGCTTTTCTCTGGTGTTATGAGGAATGCTTCAAAACGTTATCCCCACATCAAGATTCATTCATGACTTTTTCTCTCAAACAAAGAAATATTAAGTTGTCTTTCCTCCCTTCCCTTTTCCTAGTAGTCCATTTTACTTTCTCACTTTCTCACATTACTGTCTTGCTATTCTCTTGCTTGTAATATCTATATAGTTCTCAGCTGTAAATGCATTTCTTCTGCACCTTGAATAGTCTGGGAATTGCATTACATTTCAAGGTGACTTTACCTCTAGTTACAGCTGTGATTTTTCTGCTGCTAATGCAAGCTTTTCCCACTATTGTCATTTCACGCCCTTTTTCCTTTTAAGTAAGAAAAAGGATATCATTGAACCAAATTGTTATTTTTTCACCTAAAATCACTTGACAGTTGCTGGTGAAGCAACTGTTGTGATACCCCTGTTTTATCCAAATAGATAATGGAACCATGGATAGATATCCAAATAGATAATGGAACCACAATTTGCTGTGAAACTGTTAATGCTTGGCTTTTAGAAAACTTGCTTCTGGGATTGTGATGGATTTCAATTTAGTTCAGGAATCGATTTTTCATACACTTCTGAAAGGTGAAGAGAGATGAGACAATATAATTTACCTTTAATYTTTCCCTTTTGTGTGGCGATTGGTTTAGAACTCAGGTGGTACTTTATTTTATAACTACCTATATAGGAGATTTGTGACAGGTTCATGCCTCATGATATTTTGATTCATATTTCTTTCATATTTCAGTATCACTAAAAATTAATGCAGCTTGATGTGTTTATGTGGACAATGCTGATTCTCTTTCAACTTTATGAATAATTCGTTAGTTAACAAGGGGCCTTTTTCTAAAGATTCAGAGGTTCTATTTCATTTGTGTAAGCATAAAACATTTTAAATTCATTTCTAAAATGCAGTAAGAATTAATTTGGAAATTCTTGGTAAATTTATTATCTTTTTTATCAACTGTCACAAATTATGAAAGAAATATGACAAGTGTGCAGGACCTTAAGTTTTGCTTGCTCATTCTGCAGATCAGAGTCTCAGATCATTGCATAAACATGTCTTTATTGACGAGGAAAAGTTGGTGTCTGAAATGGACCCCTCCCCCCTGCCCTCCTCAGAAAGACTGTTTTCAATTGCAGGTTTCAAGTAACATATCTAGGTTGGCCTAAATGAAGGACTGTTTTTGTACCTTAGATATGTGACAGCCAAATTTTGACTTGGACCACTCTCTCACAAAAATAAGTAAACTTTGGAGTAAGAGAGGATTCAAAATTACCATAGCCTAATTCAAAAAGATGCAGTGGAGGACAGTGCTTTTTTCTTTTTTTTTTTTTCTTTTTTTTCCCAGTGATGCCAGTGAGATCTTACTTCTCCTTTTATATGATGTTACATTGTTTAATCAACTTGTTTTGTGTCTTTTAATTTCTTTACCTGGGCAACACACAACAATGAAGAATAATTTGAATARTTTAGTGGAGTTTTTGGAAATTGGGAGCCTGATTCATGGTGACTGAAATTTGAGAATAATTAGCATCTTCACCTAGAAAATTGGTCGTGACAGAGTTGCCTCATCTTATTTCAGGATCTCTAAGAGGTGAGACTCTCTCTGCTAGGCTGGTCTGTTACGGTGGTGGTGCCGCTGTGCAGCAGGGAAGGATTCCACAAGATTCAGACAAACTCTTTGTGTTCATTGCCTTGACCAGTGATAGGGGCCTGCCTATCTCACRTTGTTTTTATTATGTGCCTTGGGAACTCTTCAAGGCCAGAATAGCATGGTATGTGAGTATTACTGGAAAGAATAGAAGTACTTCTTGCTTTTTAGCATGAGACAAACTTTCATCAAATTTGCTTTGGAAAGTGCTAACCAATTTGAAATATAATTGTATTCAATTGAGACTCTGAAAACCATCATTGGAGGTAAACCTTACAAATAAAAACATGCTAAATTCACCCCTCAGAGGCAATGACTGGGAGACTTTTGTCTAATGCAGGAAGAAGCAATATAATTTTCAGCACTTTTCTACTAGACTTTAGAGTCCAGACTACAGTGATAAGGTTCCCTGGTAGTTCATTTTTCTTGGGTGGTGGGTATGATGCATTTGCTTCCACTGCACAGGAAAGAGGTAGTAATACTGGCCTTGTGTTACATTTGCGAAGTGGAGGGGAATCTGGAGTTCTGTGGATCTCCTGACTTCTGGGTTCGCTAATTAAATGAAATCGAAGAAGCTCATTTCCTTCAGCTGTAGTAAGGAATATTGGTATTATACTGCTCAGCATGAGCTGCAGCTCTGCATATAATGTGTGGAGCAGTTACACAAAAGCTCTTGGAGCATGCGAGATGCATGGCCTTGTTTTTACCTTTGCAGCGTACTTTGTTTGACGACATCCACTCTTTTATTTAAAGTAGTTCTCTGATATCCTTTCCCTTCTGCTGCCCATAAAACTGGAATCTGACAGCACACAGTTTCAGTGGATAACTTCAAAGTAGATTAGCAGGTTGCCTGTTTCTTACACCACTAAGAATATAGATGAGTAATAATGATTACGGTCTGTAAATATCACTATTGTGATATTTATATAGTGAATGATATATCACCATTTCACTTATGCCACATAKCTTTAAATATTGCTGCTAGGTTACGTTGTCCTGTTGCTTAACTCAGGCTGCAGTGTAGATCTRACACAACTGGTTGGATCTCAGCCAGGATAAGAAACTTGTGTTTTTAGATGTTACCAATTAGCCCATTACTTCATACAAATCCTGCAGATCTTAGTTTGTGTTTGTACAAATCCCGACCCATGTTCCCCTCAATCTTTSTGTTAATAATAGGAGTAATTCTGCTTGCTGTGAGGATTTGTGGGAAAGAACTGTAGGTTTTTTGCACTTGGGAATGTGGCAGACTGAGGGTTACCTCAGGAGACACAAGGGAAGTGGAATGGCACAAGGGAAGAGGAGACATTTTTGGTAGCGATGTAATTGCAGAATTTGGGTTGAAAGCCACATCAGGCACTTGAAAAATTCCGCTTTTTGTAGAAGGTGTGAATTGTTGAGGCTTCTCTGGCAACTGTATAAAAACTATAYGAAAAGTAGCATTATTTTTATCAAAATTAATGCTGTCAGTTTCTAGYACTTTTCTATGGAGAAAGCACAAGCAAGCCTGAGTGCATACCTGAATTTGTGTGCACATGAACTCTGCAATTCTTTTTAAACAGACAGGCGAAAAGATACAATAGAAAGGAAAKATACTGATGGCATGAGATTCATTATACATATACATTACAGTATTAGCTGCTTAATGGTTTACCTTTTCTGTGATTTTGATTATTGGACTGCAAACAATGGGAAATCTACTTTCACATTGAGAGCAGGAGCATAAAGCACATGTCTGTGTAGTTCTGAAACAGTCGTGACATGAACTGTAGGCTCCCTTCAGGTCTTTCAACTCATGGCAGTCTGTGCATGGCATGAATTTTCTTGYAGTAACAAACATGTCCTTTCTGAGCTGCCTGAGTGCACACAGTCCCAGAATGTTGTTTTCTCCAGATTGMCAAGGCCAGATCAAAATAAAAGGAGTACAAGCAGTCACACCCAGTGCTTCATATTTGTGATCATTACCTACATGACATTGCTACTTGAATAGACTCAGTATTTTGTTTTAACACCAACACTTTTTACCAAGACCAGAATATGCTTTTAATTTTTTTTACTGTTTCTAATTCTTAATATATTTTAGTTAAAGCAGCTTGGGCAAGAGTTTTCACTGTTGMGATGATGCACATAAAAATGGGTGCTTGGGCATTCACAGAGACTGGGCCTGGATTTCAGGAAGTGTTGTGTTCCTTAATGAGCAACTKTGTTTGTCATGGAAGTGTACGGTCTTGTGGGACTGGAGTCTGGGAGGGCGTTGTTTTGATTCATCAAGGAGCATCAGTTCTCTTAACTGGGKCCAGGTTCATCCCATTGCAGGTGCCTGAGCACCTGGGAAGTCTGCAGAGCAAAATGCAGGGTGCCTGTGGGGCAWGTCCCATGTAGCACCCTACTGTGAGCTGCCTGCCCATATGCCCAGCCCTGCTCTCACCTAATGTGTTCACCTGCACTCACYTTGCAAGGAGCCTCCTTCATCATCCTTTCTGACTGACAGATTGTTTGCAGCAAGTGTTTAAAACAGACTAAAAAAAAAAATTAAATACAAGCCAGAGATCTTATGCAGTGTGTTTCTGGGCTTATATCTTTAAATATCCACAGTCTATAACTTGGCAAAGTTTGTAACACTATAAAAATACCTATATTCTTCCTTTTTTTTTTTTTTTTTAATTCCGGTTTTATTTTGTAGGAGGTCCATTAAAAATATCAGTGTGACTTAGCAGTCACACATTGAGATGAATTTAGGCACATAAAAATGCCGAAAGATATCTTGAAGAGTTTTCAGAAGTGGTGAATATTATTTAGAATACAGTGTTTTCCCACTCTGCAATCCCTCTTCACTGTGCCACATAAAACAATCCGTGCTGCGGGAAGAGAGCAGATGGCAATTCAACTGTTTTGTCCCAGGGACACTCRAACTCCTTAGCCGACATCCACTTGGCGTGTACAAGGCTGATAGAAATTCTGAACAGTTTCAGCTCAGGATTTCATAGTTTTCTTCCCCCAGCCTCTAGAATCTAGAGCATGAAATGCATAATGTTTGTAATTTGAGTACTGCTGGTTTCTTTTTAGCAAGGCTGGCAAGCAAGCTGTATTGTTTAGATGGTAGAGGAACTTCAAAATTTTTCAAATTCCTTACTACTGCTGTGCAGGGACACTCTTTTTTTWTTTAGTGACACTGAGTGAAAAAATAATTTGCAGAAGAAAAAAATGTCTGTGGTAAATATGAACCAAGGTCTTGCACCGTGTTATACTAAGAGTTGAGAGATGCTTGATTCCTCACACAGATCGTGTTTAGTTAATATAAGTTTTTGACAGTCTTTTAGAATGTGACATTTCAGGTGTCCTGTTACATATGCAACATAGCTTATTGATGATGAGGCAGACTGGCMAGGCTGAGCTATAGCTTGCTGCTATAGATTCCTGCAATATTTACATTTACAAGCCAAACAAACACTTTAAATGAAAGACTGCATACAGAAGCAAGGAAAATACTGACAAAAGTTTCCATTCTCTGTGTATGTGGGTGTGTCTGGGAGGACACATATTTGCCATACTCAAATGCATCAAGATGATTAACTGCAGAGCCTTGATAGATTATAGTGTGTGATGGATTATAGTTCGGCTGGTGTGGGTAAATCTTGTAACTGTTACCAAGTTTTGTGAGTTTTTCATTACTATTATTATGATTTTAATCATTAAGAATTTCACAATAATGAAAGTTATTAAAACTGCAGCTCCTGGAACTTGAGGGCTTCATGAGAGTTATTTCCTCTCTCTTTTTTTCTTTTATTTTACTTCTCCCCACCAGCCACCCTCAAAGCGTACATCTGGCAGTGTTGTAGAGCAAACTGTAGAAACATGAATGCAAAGTCTGAAAATGGAGCAAGAATGCCAGGGMGAGGTTTTAGAAAAGAAATCACACCGTGAAGTGGGGGGAGGTTTTGGGGAATGGTTGAATATTAATAAATTGGGCAGCACTGATAGGTCTCTTGGATTTTGAAGGGAACTAGAGAGGAGCTGAATCAACATAGCAAAGTTTATAATCCACTTTCACACAATCCTCAGATTTCCAGGCCTGTAACTATGACACCTAATAATGAAACAAACAGATATGTTCAAAATTTTAAAAGTTACTTGAGCTTCTAAAAACTAGGGGTTTTTTTTGTATGTTACTTTTGTAATAAAGACATTTTTGTAAATCTACTGCCTTAAAATGTCTTGTAAACCATCCTAAGGTGTATGCATTAGCTGAGTCTACGTTGCTCCTTACATGTGGCTCACAGACCAAATAGGAGACAGGAAGGGGTGCCTAAAGAAAGTAGCTTGTCCGTTATTAACTCTGCGTAAGCAGTAACGCAACTGTCCAAAAATAAATATCAATAATCCATAATACATTTTTCTGCTTTCTGGTTCTTTTCTAAATCCATGTTAGAATAAAGTGGGCAGCAGATCAGAGCATAGATTATTTCTCCTGTATTTCAAAGACAAGGACTTTAACTGTCTGAGGATGGTTACAAAATGTCCAACTTAGCAGTGGCATTTCTTTGAGGRTGTGATTTCATATTCAATAGAGAGTGCTCTCAGACTCATCTTCCTGCTCGTATTGTTTCTCATTTCCCTCCCTTGCAGTGTTGCTAATTTGGGTGCAGCTGTACAGTAACTTGGACCATCTCTTGGACTATTCCCCTGRAAAATTGTTTTTCTTCTTAAAGAAGGGTTAGTTTTCAGCTGAATCGATGAGGCGGTGTGGCTGTTCCATGGGCCAACAGAGAGGTGAGAACAAAAACACCTGATTAAAGGAAATGAGAGAGGCTCTAAGGTGTTTTGTTTGAGGGAGAATTTCTTGGACAGTTGCTCTGCTTCTTGCTCTGATCTGCAGTAAGATCAGAAACCAAGAAGTCTGAGAAAGTCTAAGGTAAATAAGACCTAAAGATTTGATTTTAAGCACAATAAATAAATAATTGCTGAGCATTTAGCCCATTGTCATTTTTTCTTACATGTAAAAGATTCTAAGTTATTTGCGGTCTACATCATATTAAAGCATCTCTCTGAGTTGTTTCTTGTCAGTAAAACCTCGCAGCAGTGGGGGCCACTTGAGCCAGACATTCCTACAGACAGACATCCTGTCCATCTGAAATAATTTAAAAGATACAGGCTTTAAGGCTTAATTGTGTTAGCRTGGTATGGTAAGCCCTCTGTGTACAGCTATCACCTTCAGCGGTCTGAAGGAGTTCAAATATGTTTGAATGACTGCAAAGGTTTAAGGTAACAGCTGCTCTAGAGTCGGGTTGTGTCACACCAAGTAGTACTTTGAATCTGTAAACCCAATTTCTGATTAGAAGTGTTTTTCTATGGAAAATTGCACTGAGGCAGTGAGATAGCTGCAAATTCCCCTATAGTTCCCATGGAAATTTCAGAAGTTCCCTAGGTGGTTCAGAAGTACAAATATCACTGAAAGTCACTTAYGAGTTTTCAGAAGTCTTTTCTCAAATGTTTCTATTACAGTTTTCTTGGATAGATTAGGTAAGAGCTTCACTAAAGAACTGCTAGCTTTTATTACAGAGAAAGCATTCCTTGTATGAATCAAGATCTGTGAGCTTTGATTTCAGTCTCTGACTTGAAAGAATCACCACTTTCTAAACACCTGAGAACAAACTAGGTGTTTTCCATCTTCCCCACAAGCCAAGACTGTTGAGGAACATTTGAATAAGAGGTATAAAAGCCATGTAAGTCATATGAACTAAAATGGCACATAATCATCATTTAGACCTGATTCTAGCTCCCTGTACCTTTGAACATTTACATTGATGCAGCAGCCTCTGAAGTGTCTCAGTAAAACATTTCTCCTTTTGTGCTAATTTATTTATATAGTTTTAAAGTGCTAAGAAAATCTAACACCTGAGGATATCATAAAGAACACAGCAAGTACGATGACATGCTAGCAGTGTTAAAATAATAGCTTCGGCAGTGAGTGCAGTAGCTTCTTACCAATTTTATAGGAAGAACATTTTGCAAAAAAAGAAAAGTCCTATCTAATTTGAAACATATTAATTCTGTATGTTACATTATCTCTAAAATCTGTTTAYTGTGAAGTGGGGGAAACAAAAGCTGTAACTCCCTCTATTTCTGTTGATCAGTGAAAGGCTCGTGCCATGGTTGACTGTAGATGTGATCATGTATTCTCAGAAAACAAGGGAGCCAGAAGGAAAGGTCCACTTAATACCCTGCGGAAAAAAAGTGCCAGACATGCGAGTGTCCTGTCCAGTTGGGGAACTGAATATGAAACTTCAGGATTTGCCAGTGTGCCTTAAATATTTAAATAAGAAGGTCATATCAAAGTGGCTCATGGCCAATCTCAGCTTTACTGACTTTTGCATTCGGTCAGTCACAGAAAGAGAACAGGCGCCTGCTGGGAGAGTAATTCTTGCAGTTTAGAGCCCCACACAAATGGAGAAGCCATCAAAATGCTTTATGGTTGCTTAGCAGAAGATAATATTGAGATCTTTATTATTATTATTATTACAAAATGCAGCCATCTACCACAGACTAAATAAAAATCCCGTAAGACAATAGCCCTGGTCCATGAATACAGTGTCTTTAATTGCTCTGCACTGCTGGAAGYGGCATAGCGGAGATGTGATTGTTCAAACAGGAAGATTTAGATTTCTTCTTTCCTTTTCATCATATTATCTTTAACTTAATGTTATCATTATTAACTTCATGTTATCTTTTAGCTGCAGCTTTTATTTGTTGTTTTTCCATATTTTAGGTTATATAGTTTTTTTGGTTTTCTTTTAACAAAAGTGAACTTTTTTCCTCTTCTGTATCTCATTGACAAGAGCTAAAAGGACATGATTTTTAAGTGATGCCACAATGTGCAATACCAAGTGTGCTGATCATCACACAAGCTGAAAAAAAAACCCAAATCATGAAACGCATCCATCCTGTGGAACTTGTAGAAGTAGCAAAAGGTTTTGKCTTGTAGTACAAAGAGCCAGTTCTGCAATGACACCCTGTGACGGTTATGCTCCTTCCCCAGTATTTTCTGCAGACTATGCTTGCTAATACTAACTTAGCAGACAGAAAAAAAAAAACMAAAAAAAMCCCGAACAACCGCTTGCGCTTGCAAGACCAAACAGATGCAACCTGCGGATAATGAAGGGAGGAATTTATCTGTTGTTGGAGAAAGAGAGGAATCTATCTGCTGTCTGACGAAGGGAGGAATTCGTCTACTGTCTGCAATAAGTGTAAACCCTGCRGATAACGAARTGGAGGGAACTTATCTGCTGTCTGAGACAGGTTTGAACTGTTCTTGTTTTTGCGATGTGGAATTTCACCCCAACTGCACATGCAAAAGTAGAAAGGGTCAAAAGTTTAGACTGAGGAAGGTGTCCTTCTTCATCAAAATGACCCTCAGAGACCACCACCCAAAAACAGTGCGCAGGTGCCAAGAGGTGGAGACTAATTTGAAYAGGAAGCGGGGAAAGGGTGTGAATATGTATTAGGATGACTATGAGTCAATCGTCTTATCCCATAAATATGGACAGCCCGATGAGCCCCTTGGAGCTCTCCTTGCATGGCAGCGGGCTGCGTGCCAGGATCTCCCCTTGAGCAGGGACGCCTCTCGAGGTTCCTCCCCRGGGTCGAGAGATCCTTCACACRACAGACTCGTGGTAAGTGAACTATTGTGCGCTTTGGTTAGAATCGATTGAGGTTAAAGGTGAGAGTCTTCCTAACRGAAGGGCTTGCTTGTAAAGGTGAGAGCCTTCCTAATAGAAAGGCTTGCTTGTAAAGGAGAGAGCCTTCCTAACGGAAGGGCTTAATTATAAGAGAGGCCTCCTGACAGCAGACTAGTGTGAACTATAACGCGTTCCCTATAGCATGCTATTTTCTTTTTTTTCTCTCTCTCTTTGCTTTCTGAGCTCATGTTTATTCTGTAACTGTGCATAAAATCCCTTTAGACAAAAACCGTTGACCAGGTCTGGGACTACGATTGGATCTGTCTGATCTGAACCTCGTGACCCAACGGGAGGGCTTCCCAAATAATTCTGAACCTCCATACGGTAAATAATCATAAGTGCCCTTGCCATACCTCRCGAAATYGTTGTTATATCAATAARTCTATTGTTATCAATTTCACCCRAGTGAAGTGCATTCTGTCATTTGCTCCTCCACCACTCGTTCTGTGACACACCCTTAAGGCAAATCTATGCCCTTGGGCAGAAAACCATACTGAAGATGCTTAAAGCACTCAAGAGTTATATGCAACTGGAAGGAATATTAGATATTTTCTTACAGTTGGACTCTTACAGTCATCAAGAGTTACGCAATAATCCTGCTTCTTCCATTTGCATTGGCCAAACATGTTTTGCGCAGTCACTGCTGGTTTTGAAATCTGCATGTTTCATGCCCTATTTGAAGGCAAGTGAACAAAACATAGCCTTAAATGTTGTGTGATCAAGTTAAGCTTCCACCTGGCCAGGCCTCAAGAYAGCATCAACAATTGGGAGTACAAAGAGGCCTCGTTATTAAGATGTAATTTCGATGCAATTTTGATGCTTTTCAGTGCATCTGATAGCTTATTATGGTCAGTGTTATCATGTAATTATTAAAATAATCACATATATACAAATGATACTAACAGTTGTGGTRTAACATTGTAGTTCAGATTTTATTGAACACAGGAAGTGTTTTATTTACACCAAGTGCTGCTGCCTTCTCCATGTAAAAATTTAGGACTATACACATTTCATAGGTGTATAAAATATATGCTTGCAGAGCTACATGCACACACACAGTTTTTAGTTTTCTCTATCTGTGTTAAAGAGAAAYCCTGATTACTCATTCAGGAGTTCAGAAATTTTACTTTCTTAGGTTTTGTGTTTGCAAAACTTCAAGCACAATATCATTGACTTTTGTATTTGATTTAGATTAAGGAAAAAAGGAGGATTAAATTGTGGTATTATCTATATGGATTGGATAATACCTATATAGGAATTTTGCACTMCAATATACACTCTTTGAAAGCAGAGTGCATGCTATTTGCGTGAATGGRTATCATGCTCTATGCATAAACTGGCATTATAAGTCAGTGTTGCTTGATTCTGAACTAACTCAGGTTAACAAAGGCTTTTTAAACATTCAGTGAGGACCAAGTTGATTGAAATTTTGAAGTTTTAAATTACCAGATATGAAAACACAATTGCCTGTTATAGAATTAACAGTTAATTATGAAACATGCTAGTGTTATGCTCAAATACGTCAACACAAGATTTTATCCCAAGCATGTATTTGAAATAAAATACAAGAAGAAAAAAAAATCAGAGAGTTTTTAAAGAAAGTCATCATTCCTAAAAATGAGTATGAAAACATCCACTGTAGCCAATTCTTCGACTTCTTTCTGCCACATAACTCATCCAAGCATCTTTCAGAATAGGATTTGGTTTTAGCACATGTGAATACCTGCACTGTTTTTCCCCTAACAGGCAAGCAGCTAGAATTAACAGTCAAGAAATGTGTATCTTGTTGTTAACATCAGCTAAATCACTGGATTGAATGCTGYTTATATTTGGGGTTCTAAAGGTACCTTTGCATGTCGAACAGCATTACTGAAGAAGAAACTCTGGAGGGAGAAAATATTGGAGCTATATTTTTAGCACTGTCCCAAGTGAGAAATTTGACAACAACTAGAGGTTGGGGAAACAGATGACACTTCAGTTCTTTAAAAAAGAAAWGGAAGTGTAGTCTTCTTGGTGGTGATGTAGCCGTTCTGCTAATTCTTGTTGCTGGTAAATTAAGAAATGGGTTATTGAAAAGTAATAGGTAGCACTCTGACGTTCTGCTGTGGCCAGGAAGAGAACCCTCCTTACTGCAGTGAAGCCCAAGCMGAGTTCAGTTTCAGAACTGCAAAGCTTATCTACTTGAGCTTCTGACTGAAAAGGCCAGTTGTGAGAAATGGATGTAGAAACTTTCTGTTTAGCTGGGGAATGTATACTACTCAGATTTGGCCCTATATCCAGAAGTATGTGGGTTGATCTTCTGATTGTTATCAGAATGTCATTTTCTTTCTTCTTGACCCTTCCAGGTTCAGTTCTTGCTCTTGCTGAAATCAATGCCAAAAAAAAAAAWAAATCTGAAGATATGGGGTGTGGCTGTGATTTATTTAAGATGGCCTTTCTGAAAACATGCTACTCTTTGCTCTGTAAGTGAAGCTGTGAATATACTTAAGAGCTAAGCTTTTTATTTCCTGGAATCCTCTGTTTGACACCCTCTTYCCTTGGTTATGATAGAAAGGCTGTTATGCTCGGGTAGATCAACAGTACTTCGCTGATTGTACATTATCCTGCAGAAGTGGCTTGGAAAAATAAAAAGTTCACTTTATGTTTATTGTAACTTTCATGTTTAGATAATAATTGGAAGTATAAGAGTAACACTAATGTATTTAATCCTTAAATAAGTATTTAACCCTAAAGGACTAAACTATGGATGGAAATCCAAAGTTTTCTGTATGTTCATGTTATATTTTCTGTGACTTTGTTGGGATTAAGTTCTCCCCATAGTTCCTATGAATGCCTTGTGTTGCCCTGGAAAGACTGCAGTAATTCTCTACCAACATCAGTCACCAGGAGTGGGATGGGAATCCAGGGCCTATCCCAGTTTKGCATTCCTCCTGGAGTCACTTCTGAGGACTCTTGCAGAGATCTGAAATTGTGCTGCTGCTCCGGCTGCATGGTATTTCCCTATGCAGTGTCCCTGCAYGGCAGAAAGGCTCCTGGCCTTTAACGCAGAAGCACAGTAAGGATGAGCTAAGCAAGAAGTCAGGAGGTCTGCTGGAGTGGAGTGACTCAATGCTGGCATGGATGGGCTCGTGAATACAAATACCTGTCTGCACCGCACATTTTAGAATTGTTTTCAAAATTGCTTTCCATTATGTACTCTGAAATCTGCGGCCTTTCTGCATTGCTACCATAAAATCATATTTGTGATAAGTGCTGARAAGTTTATTACTAATTCTCTTCCTCCTCCTTGGAATTGCTTCGCCGTTACCTCCTCAGTGTAAGAACTCTATGTAATAACAATAGCTTATTTACTCATCTTAAATAAGAAAAAAGAGAAAAGGCACAGAAAAAGGACTACATCTTAAAGAGACTGTTTACAGAATCAGCAAAGGTTGTGAGGAGAGTGTAGTAGGAATATAGCTTAGATCGGATGATTGTCCATCTTTGTTAAAACAACAATTGGGAGGTACCACCTTGAAAGGGTTTTGGTTCATTGCTACTTGTTAGGCTCTAGTCGGGCAGACAGGTTTGAATTTGATGGAAATTTCCAGCAGTGTTAGGGTGTGCTGATTTTTGTCTGCTTGCTGTAGTCACCTTACTTCAATCTGTTTCACTTATTCATAGCATTCTCAAGCCTTTTGCATTAAAACTGCTGGCAAACATACATATCAGCTGCTACCTTTTTTTCTTTTTTTCCTTTTTGATCTAAAAAGCATATACACTCTAGGGAGACGTGATTTAAGAGCCTATGTGCACCTGTGTGCCTCATAACAAGACCGACTGGCTCCTACTTGCTAGCCTYCCATACAAAATTCTGTGTGCACCCCCTTCTGTGGATTCCTCCTCCCCTTGTCAGCATCAGTGGTTCACATACTAGACCTAGGGATGAGTGTGGAAGTTTGGTTAAATGAAGATGTTACTTATTCCAGAAATYTGGGAGGTGATGTGGGATTGCAGGCCTTGGAATGTCAATCTTTGGGGTATTTATTTTTCTCATAAAGTATAACCTCTCTCTTTTTTTTTTTCTTAACTTGGCAAGGATCATAGAATCATACAGTGCTTAAGGTTGGAAGGGACCACTAAAGATCATCTAGTTCAACCCCCCCAACCCCTGCACACGCAGGGTCACCCAGAGCACATGGCACAAGGCGGCATCCAAGCAGATTTTGAAGATCTCCAGAGAAGGAGACTCCACAACCTCTATTGGCAACCTGTTCCAGGGCTCTGTCACCCTCACTGTTAAGAAATTGTTCCTTAAGTTCCTGTGGAACTTTGATGCTTTATGCAGACATCAATACTCCTCTTTGCTTGCAAGTTGTATTTTCTTGTCACAGGCAGATGTTGCTACAGAATAGGGTAACAAGTGTGATTTTGGTTTGGCTGTTGAGGGTTTGTCTGTGCAGGCATATGGATTCCTGCTTTAGTGTCAGGCTCTGGAAGCAGGTGAATCCTTTTTACTCTCCTTGGTAGAGCTTATTGCAGGTGAAGAGTTGCCACAAGGGTCTGAAATGTTACAGTGGTGTCTGAGGGAAGCCCTTTTCCTACAAGTCTTCTATAACTGGAACTCCTGTGGGGTTGATGCGAAGCATCCAAAGTATTTGGGGTCCTTTCCACTGACTTCAGTGTATTTTCTGCTGGGCCTGTATCAAGTTGAGTTTGGGGAATTTGCCAGCCACACTGTTCTCCCTTCCTGAACAGCAGTAACAATTTGCCAGTGTGCCCTTTGCGTTTTGTTTGCTTTGTTTGATTTCCTTTGTGCAAACCTCTTTTGTCAGCGGCTGCTTGGCGGCAGCATCATTTATCCTAGTTTAATGTGAGATATTAAATCTTTTGTGCAAATCTGTTCTCTTTTGGATAGGASCAACATTTTGTAAGAAGAAAGGCAACAAAGTAAGGAGTGTTACATATGTTGTTGTCCATCCTGCTGTTTTAACTAAACATCATCTGCTGAAAGGCTGAATCCCTTTTGGAGAGGCATCATTCTTCTGTTGTTATCTGAAGCACTTCTGAAAAGCAGCTTTTTGAAGTGGTGAGTCATATTTGGATACTCTGTATAGGAATTTTAAATAGCTGAAATAACACCTGTTTTGGGAAATGCTTTTTACTCTTAGTCGCTGTTTTGAATGATTTTAAGTGCAGTGGGCCTTTTTGGATAGGGAGCAGAATAAYAGTTTGAAAATCCAACAGCAAGAATTCTGATTTACTTTGTGAGCACGGTCGCATGGTCAGGTCTTTTACATCTAAATCTTCAGAGGGACCCCCTCATTCTGAACACTTACATTTACGTGGCTCATCTTATTTGTATACTTGCTGCCTTTGCTTAAGTGTCTAGAACAAGTAACAAGAAAGGATTGTAAAAGCTGGAGGCTTAAAAAAAAAAAAAAAGATACTGGCCTTGACTATGTGGATATAATGGAAAGATATCAGGATTGGAATGTAAAGCTTTGTTAATTATTTGTAAACTACCTTGAGTGGTAGGATTTTTTTTTTTTTTTTCTGTTTTTAAATACAGAAGACACATATCTGTGCATCAATGCAAATAATTTAAAACTTCCACTAGATATGCTTGAAGGGAGAAAATACCCCTTAAGCCAGTGACTACTGTCTGGACACCTGATTTTAAGAGGTTATTTAATAATGCACATATTAAATTTATATTCTATACTTGTAGTTCTTTTTAAAGAGCTCAATAGTAACAGTTGTTTTTTTTCTGTAAGACTGGACTCAAAAGTCTTCTTGGGCCGGTTCTGTTTAGCAGCTCTCCTAATTAACTGAGTAGAAAAATTGGTTGGCAAGATGAAAGAAAGCTCAGAGCACAAAGTTCWTGGCTTGCTTCATGGACAACTCAAGGCACTTGTTTTCTTGCTGATCAGAAATTCCCTGTAGATTACAGTGAAAGTATTTATTTTTGTTAGAATGGCACAAAACCTCACAGATCTGTACTGCTAAATAAATTCTTCAAGCTCAATGGAGATGTCTGAGGAAGTATGGATCAGGTCAAACTGGAAGGCCTGGGAGATAGATGGGTCACAAGAAGGGTCAACAAAGTCAAATAAGGAMATGTGAGAGAGTGAGAAACGTCTGATCCTTTAGGCATGCTGACTGCTAACACTAAGCAGAGCAGTTCAGCAGAAGTGTTTAGTAACTAACTGCTGTCTTTGAGACCAGGTACTTGGCCCTGGAAATGTGAATGGCTATGCTCACATTTCCTGAGCTGAAGCAGAACAATTCTGGAGGGAAAATGAACCTCTGTCTCTTATGAAGAAATGTCAATGGAAGTTTCACTATTGACTATAAAGTAGCTAAGATTTAATCATACATCTTCTGGTTCCTTATTTCTGAGCTAATTATTGCTTGCATTTATTCTTGCTTGGCTTTCTGAAGTCTGCAAGGGGAGGCTTTGGCTTTTGGCCTTTCTGTCAGCATTAGTAAACATAGGCATCTTAAAACATCTTAAAACTTGGATAGTTCAACAGAGTATTTAAGGACAGTGAATTAGAAAATCACTGACCTTACACTGTTCTGTCATTAAGGAAAATARATCTATAGTTTGAGACAATTTTGGTTTATTTTATTTGGCTTGAAAGATGGCACTAAGAATTTCCTAGTTTGGGGTGGGTGAGGAGAAGATCTAGAAATAAATGCTATGTTCCAGAAAACCGGAAACAAATAATTTGTTTGTAAGCAGTTATTAAATACCATCTGACATTTTCTCATTTCCAATACTTGATTCTAAATTGATAGATAGCAGTATAATCATACCTAACAGTAAAAGAAATGTAACTGAGTTTAGTACAGATTTGTTATTTTATTATGAAGTATGAGATTTGTGATGGCTGTACATAAAATATTGAAGCAAGAAGGATTTTGAGATTTTAAAAATTTATTTATAAAACTGCAACAGAGAAGTTGTAATAAAAAGATACGTGAACATATATCATCTGTACTGTTAATGCTGGGGAAACTATATTTTTTTATTAGTCTTTTATAGTATTTGCATTTTGGAATCCTGTTCTGTTTTCTGAGAATGATATCTGTGGTAGTACTAATTTATGGTACAAATCTTTCACACTTTGGTGTGAAATTATCCCATTTCCAAGCCAGGAGCTCTTTTGCTGCTTATTTGTACCTAGTAGTTCTTTGCAATGGCAGAAGCATCCTTGCAGCACATCCAAGCAGGCCCAGTTTACAGAATTTGTGGTCTCTGAAGTGCAGATTGAGACAGGACAAAAGAAAGGCCCCCGCAGGAGAATAGCCAAGGTGGCATTCTCTCACATTTCTGCCTTTGAAGCTAGAGGGCTATTGCATCAAGGCTACTTTGAGGTGTGAGCTCTTCCACCTGGTAAGATCAGATTTCACATTATAGCTCTACCACTGGGATGAAAAACTGCCCTGAGGGGCTCATCCTCTTTGTTGTAGCAGCCCTGACTGGACAGGGGGCCAGATTAGGGAAGTGACTGGCAGAGGAGTCTGTTTTGTTTCTTGTAGGACTCATTTCCAACAGTTTAGTTCACTGAACTGGTTCTTTTGAGGGATGTTGACTGAGCTGTATGATTGGCACAAGGGAAGCTAAAGGAAGAACTGAAGGACTAGATAATATCCTGCTGCAGCAAGAAGAGAATGATTCATTCTGAGGAAGATGAGTGCAATGGCGAGTTACCACTCAAGTGAGTATCAGCTGGAAGTGGAGAGAGCTGTAGAACTTGCACCCCCATCACATGGATGACACTTAAGTGTAAGCTTTTTCCCTGTCTTTGCTATAAGGAGGAGGGTATATCCCTGTATTGTCTCAGTAGTTTGTGTCTCTGAGTGGAAGGAATGTGTTTTCCTTCTCTTTTATCACTGAAGAGAAAAATCCAATGGATGCATAAAACTCACCAGAAAGCAGATAATACTTTGAACTGACTTTGGATTTGAAATAGGTTCAGCAGGATTCACCAACTAACCAGATAATGTGCTGAAATTGATAATAATAAAAATTGTGTAGGAAGAAGTGAAAGCTGATCTTCAAATAAACCCGTCTCTCAAGTAAGAAGTAAGAAATCTCCTTGTGTTCTGCAGCACTATTCAATGTTAGGAAAGGGGAAAAAAAAAAAAAAAAAAAAAAAAAAAGAAAGAAAAAGAAAAATAAGCACTCAGTAGCATATTTTTCATCCTTTCATCCAAAAAGTTTATTCCATGAGATTTCAGGTTAGAAAAACCATGACCTGATTCTTGGAACCTTCTTGTGATGAGAGTTGTGTCTGCACATAAACTGAATTAGAATCAGACATGCAGAATTTCAGTATGTCATGAATGAAACTGAGGTATGTTTTCTCTGAAATTACTTCTAGTTTTCCAGCTTCTGCTGTCTTTAATTCTCCAACAGCAGTGGGGAATTCTGTTGAGGATAAGAACTAAGAATTGCAACCTGGGAACAGCAGCTGGCAGTCTGGGAACAACTTGGTGTGGGCATTTTCCTGTCCTTCAGAAAGCTCCATTTTGTCTGGTATAATTTGGCCTTTTGAGACTCTGAACCAGGAACATCATCTAGTACTCTGAGTGGAAGGGCACCTGGGTAGCCGTATCCTTAAAAAAAAAAGAAAACAGGTGGGGGGATGTATTCTCAGACTTCAGATGCCAGTGCAAAATGGTGATAGAAGTTTCCTTTTTGATGGTAAATCCGTCACAGGAGCTGCTCTTCATCCCTGCTGTGCTGTCTTAATAATAGGAGAAGTTACTGGCACTGCTGCTCTTTGGCTCTGTCTCCCTTCAGGCAGTGAGTAAAACAGTCGCTTTTGCAGAGCTCTCAGCCAAGGCCCAGCATTTGCCTCAGCCAAGTGTTTAAGCTCCTGACTCCTGGATCAGGGAGAAGTTATGAGCCTGAATGCTCAGCTGAGTCTGTGCCAAGTTCTCTGGGATGCAAATCGGGCTTTTTGTCTAAATGGAGCCTGGTGCCTTTTGGAGTGAAACTGCTGACTGGCTTATAGGGATGGCAGAACATCACTTAGAAATTACACCTCAGTTTACAAGCTCAGCCAGACTTGTTTACAGTAGGCTATTTACTGCAGTTCTCAAAAGCTGTACAATAGAATTACTCTGAAAAATCCCTCAAAGCCCTTTGCAAGTTAAATTTTTCTTTGTCATACCATCAGAAAATGCTGTGTAAGAGAATACTTGCACCTGCTCCCTCTCTCAGAATTATCATGAACTCAGCAATGGATTTTGTGTTCCTATTTTTAAAAGCCATCTTGCTAAATAGACGTAGAGAATGTTCCTTTGGAAGAGTAAGTGCATAGCAGTGCCACAGTAGGGAAGCGCTGTGAACTTGGCATGCCTTGTATCAGCTGAGAGAAGGAAAGGAGGGAGATAAAAGAACAGAATATATTTTGGTTTTGTGTGTTTTTATTTGTAGAATTCTGTCTTGCAAATCTGGCAATCTCACAGTATGCAGAAAACCTCTCTTTTCAAGTCCTGTTCCTGTGGTACAGATCACTTGAGAGGTAGTTGGAATTTCTTCTTAAAAGAATTAGAGACTCTTCCATCTTGCCTTTAATATAAAATAGTTGACTTGCAAGCACTGAAATAATTGTCTTTACAAAAATACAAAGCAAAGCATGGATATCACAACCTGCATTCTAATTGCCAGGTTTGGGGTCACTTTATAGGAGCTGTCAGTCTTGCGTGAAGAAAGAGGCGAGTGTTTTGTTATAGCTATGGGGAAGGCAATGAAAAGACTTGCATAGCTCCTCTTGGGCTATACCACGATTAGACCAAGTTTACAGACCTTTAGGCCAGACCCTACACTTTGTCCAGAAAGGCTGTTAAAAGTTGGCTGTAAGTTGTCTGGCTGCTGCATCAGTCCTGGAGTTTGGCAGCTCAGTCCACGGTCTGATTTCGTACCAGCTGAGCACACCCAGCRCCTCCAGCTCTCCAAGCAAAGGCTGCGAGAGGGAAGGTGCTGGCTGCGTGTCAGAAGGTGCTGCTGCACATAAGGAAATGCCTCCTGCAACCCATCCAGTAACTACTGTGCATTGACTGAATAGCTGAAAGCAAAATGTGAGATACATCTGAGCAGCAAGATGACACTGTTTGGGCAATGAAGGCAAAAAGAATTAAAACTTTTTGTGCTTTCCATATCTTTTTCTTTGTTTTATTTTGTTTTGTTTAAATCCATCTTCAGTGGAAATACACTGTAGGGCTTGTCTATGCTCAAACTTGTCTGGTTTAATTAAACTGATGATTTAAATGAGTGCTAATACCTGAGTGGATATGCACATCAATTTTCACTTCTTTGTATAAGTTTAACCAGCCACTGCGAACTACAGAGCAGATTAAATGTCACTAAAGAATTTTGCCACATATAATTGCTTAAAGAGTCCAAATTACCAAGGCAAACAACCAGCCTTTCAAGTTCTCTTACTTAGTATGGGAGCAAAGGCTATATTTTGGGAAGATGGGTTGTGCTGGCAGTTCACTTGRGATTATGCATAGCTGTGTCTAGCGATTCTCTGTGAACTTGGGTAAGCAGGAGGAGGGCTTATTCCTTGCCTTGATCTTTGCATACTAATTCACAGCTGGCTTTTGGGAAYCAGGCAAAAACATGGGATTGAAATTCCTGGGAGAAGGAATTGCTCACTTAYTTCACTTGTTGTTTGGGTGCAAATAAAGCAAAGAGATTTAGAGTACCTGGCACTGATTTCTCCTCCAGCATGAGACTGGCTGCAATGTTACAGATACTAACTGCTGCTGGTAAAAAGTTGAACATTATATCAGAACAGATTACATGCAGGTGCGTATGCGATTTTAAATACATATTTTTTAAGGAAGGAATAGCTATGTAGAATGAAGTGGCTTTGAAGAGAGAAATGCAAWAGTTAAGCTAAAGTTATGCAAAATGCTGAAAGTTCTTGTATAAATAGGTTGCAWAGTTTTTCCTTACTTGCAAAAACTCCTCTGAAAGGCTATTAATTTGAAAATACAAATGGAGAGGTGTGGTCTCTCTGAATATAAAGATTCAAAAGTATGAATCTCTGTAAGAATAAATGTTTAGATAGAGCAAGAAATTTCTACTTGCAATGAATATTATTGCTAAGTTAGGAACAAATAAAGATCATACAAGAAAGTATCTAATGGACCAGCAGGCAGTCATTAGCCATTATAGATCTTTATAAAGAAGATACTTGTATGTACTATAATATCTGTCTTTGCCTATTTGTACTAATGCCCAGTGTTAGTAGTGCAATATACTTCAGGCACAAAGTGGCAGCCATCCTTGCAGCACGGGCCATGCTGCACCTATCAATTATGCTTGGAGAGATGAAAGTACCCGAGCAGAAGTAATCGCAAATCACAGCATCTGGGTGCAGGGGTGATGTGAACACAATCGTTTTACACAGATATCAGCGTGTAGATGAATAGCAAATATTCATCTTATCTAGATGAATGGACTAATTTGGCTAGAGGCTATTATTTCCCTTGCCTGTTGTATATTGAATGAGCATTTCAGGAGGGAAATTGAGAGGAAAGCAACTGTGATAGGTCCCTCTGTTTCTCCCTCTACTTTTATTTTCCAGAATGAACCGAGGCAAGTTCCAGACCTCTGTGAATCCTCATCTGCATGCCCCCATAAAAAACCAAACAAAAAAAGCTTTTCCTTTTGGTTAAAGCAAATCACTTTGTACTGACACCTCTTACAGCATGTAGTTTTATTAAAGTGCAAAAGACTCTGCTTACTGCTTGGGAAAGAGGCTTTACATTTCACTTCCACACAAGGTAATTCAGTATCCTGGCTATCTCGGTACATGTGGGACTTGGAGTAGATCTCCGTCTATGTCCTGGAATGCAGAGAACAGCTGTTTTGCCTATAAATAAACCAAGAGTCTATCCTCATATGAGACTTTTTTTCTTTTAACAGATATGTCACAGAAATTAATTGCCACTTTAACTATTGGTGTGTGAAGTTAGAATATGTGATAGTAGTGGGATTCACATTGTAATGTATGAAAGTTAGTCATGCTKTGATCAGGTTTCAGTCTTATCACTATTAGTATCAAGTTAAAGCGACAGCTTTTGTGCTGCAGGAGTTAAATCTGTCAGCCTCTCCTCTCCAATCCCTGGAGTGCTAGAGGTTTATACTTTGTGTAAAACTCATGGATTTAGTCAAAAATGTGCACTGTACACCAGTGATTTTTCTTAAGTTTCAAGCATTTATACGGAATATTTTAAGCACTTGACAATGGCTTTTACTGTGAAATAATTACTTGCTTGACTTCCTGAACTGTTTTTTTTTCCCCCTCCCCTCTTTTTCCATGCCACTCCACAGGAAAGCAGCAGTTGGAAATACCCAGGTCCTGTGAGCCAGGCTCAGTCACAGCCTAGAGACAGCATCTCAGAGTGGTCAGCTAATTCAGGCCTTCCCTTCAGCCCCCAACCACATGCATGAGCCGTCATAAGGTAACTGTGTGTGGTTGTGTTAACAGTTACATGATTTGAATKTCTGTCCTACAGGGGACTACAGGCAGGAGCTGGACAGAACACCTGGGCATCTGGTCTGGAAACGCAAAGCCCTAGCACTTATTTAATGCACAAAACGAAAAGCTTCAACATTTTACTCAATTCTAATCACTTGTTATCAGACAAATAACTGTCACAGGATTTATCAGTGTGCACAGGAGCTGCACTCAGCTATATTCATGTAATGATAGAGGGGAAAACAGCATTTTCCTCATCTCTTAGAGCAAAAGCAGTAGCTCTGAATTGCAAGGTTATTTATTCTCCCATAATGTAACTCTGTACGAGCCTTGCTGAACTGGAGCAAGCTGGAACAAGAACAGAGCCAGCAAAATTACAGATAGACAGTGAGATCCACCCAGCATAAGAGCCTGACACTCCCCTTTCCCTGCAGTGCTAAGCAGTTCCTGCAGCCCTGGCATTGCCATGACTGCTGTTGGGGGATGATGGGCAGCAGCCAAATCCCAGCACCAGCGATTGCCTTCCTTAAGGTTTCCTTTTAAGGGGCTGGTGACGGGCCATAGTTTGAGTTTGTCATCTCATCTCCTGATTACTTTGGTTGGAGGGAGGGAGAAAATTTAACCCTGATCATTTCTGTCCCTTTTCCTGAGTGACAGCTGGAGCAATTGGAGATTAAGGACAGCATGGTTCCTTTAAAGGAGCCTGTTACTCAGTTTTGGAAATCAGCCACTGCCCTTTTCCTCAAAGGAACTCTGTACCAAATCTGAATGTCCCATCTGCACTCTGAAGTGTAAATGTCCCATCTTCTGAAGATAACTGCCAATACCAATTATAAAAAAAAAACAACCCTGAATTGTGTTTAATAGACCTTGGCACCTGCACATTTACTTTGTGGTTTCTGAAATTTAACATTTACAATGTTTTTGGACTATGATGTTGTCCTTTCTCATTCTAAAAATGGGGGAAAAAAAGAGTAAAAAACCAAAGGCCAGACTGATATCCCCTTCCAGTTAAGTAAGTTTAGAGTCCTCAGTGTGGTGTGTGTTTAGTGGTTTTATGTTTTTTTTTTTAAAAAAAATTATTTCTTAATTATTAAAATGTAACAGATTTCCACCACTACCACCCCCCTCACACATTTTTGTGCCAGTGGCTGCTCAGCTAACATAGTTGACTGTCTGTGATCGTCATGTAGCAACTGTCTGTGGTAGAAGACAGGTTACCCAGGTTGTGGAGAAGCAAGTGTGTCCAAGCCCCACGCATGTAGGTAGCCCTTAGTTGTGTGTTTCACACTGAAACCACAGGGATTTTGTTCAGTTTTTCTATCCTATTTAGTCAGCCAGATAGCTCCCCTAAAGTCRCTTAAATGCTAGCAGCACCATCTTTATGGTGTGTTTTTATTTGCTAACAAAGCATGTAGTCTGTGGTGCGCCTGGCAAAATAAATCCCCCATTCTCTGCTAGGACCTGTGTGCCAGGTCTGACGTTACTGAATGTACCCTTCTAGTTGTACTTTCAGACATTGGTTTTTTTTTTTTTTTT
>PTEX01000223.1:1191954-1283149 GCA_003342815.1 Eudromia elegans | reverse complement strand
CAGGATCCCCTTTCAAGGGCAATAGAGGAATACCGTGATGTTTTAACCAAAAATTATTTGATTTGAAAATTACTTAGTAAAGAAAGGCTGTGTAAAATATATGGTTTACTTGCSTATTAATGGGTTGGTCACTAAAGGGTTTACATGTGAAAAATCCTTACTGCAATTTGAATATAAACTCTAACCGTGTTAAATGGATGTCAAGCACGCTGCACTTGTCTGTACGGAATATTGCCGGGATGTATTTTTTGTTTATTTTGCACTCACAGGAAGAACCATATCCAGTTGTTGTGACTAGCACATTGGCTAATCTTGATTCCTGAACCTGACAGGAGTGCTGAAAAGGCTCCTGTTAGAGCAGACGCATTGTCTTGTCCCATTCATGTTCTGTGTTTTGACCAAAACACTCCTTTTGTGTTTTAATACTTTTCAATTTGTGCTTCTATTGTTATTTTGATACTAAACATATTGAATCTGTTTGATGCCTGGTCCTTCTRTCCTGATTCAGTGAATATTTATTTTGATTAACTGAAACAGTGTTCAAGATGGAGAAGGGGACGTTTTACCTCACTGTCCATTATAAGTGCTTTGGGTTACAAAGTGCTGCTGGCGGGTTAAAAGGTGGTGTTAGCTTGTAGCAGTGCCAGGAAAATGGACGTGTGGTCTTTTGGGTGTGTTTGTTTCAGTATCCTGTGCTGTTCAGCACCAGCGAGTGTTGCAGCTTCAGACATTTGCAGGCACTAGGTCAACATCTGTGCTACCCCTCAAACCCTGGCAGGGTGTGTGACAGGAGAGCCGAGCTCGCTGCTGCTGCTGCTGCTGTGGTGGCTGCAGGTGTGCTGGCTGGAACTGCGGGCAAGGGCAGTGCTGCTGGAGCATTTGCACCAGAGACACGGTACCTCAGGGAGCYGCGCACTGAAGGGGAGTATTTCATGTCTCTAAACGGTGTTAGTGATAAGAATATATTAAAACAGAGAAAAGAGTTGAGAATGGTTATAGTGAATAGTGAGTGCAGACTGGAAATRTTTGGCTTTACTTGCTAATACAAAGACCTAAATTACTAGGCAGTGAGGAAAAGCAAGAAATGCTGCCATGGCTCTGCTGCTTTTTTAGAGGAGTACRGAGTATTATCTGCACAAAACTGTTGTATTTAATTCAAAAAATTCTGTTCCTGTTTTGTAATTAATAAATTTTATGTTCTAATCCTTSTGTTTAGTTTTCTCTCCTCCTGTCTTCACGTCATCCCTCCCTCTGCTTGTCTCTCTCACAGAACAGCACCAGTGGGATKKCTGMCAAAGGGGGAACCCTGCTAGGAGTCTGGCCTCTTGCTGCCTTTTGGTGGAACAAGCCAGTCCTGTTCCTGGCTTGCAGYTGTTCAGCGCTTGCCAGGGCCAAGGGGGAAAGGGTGTGAAGGGGCAGTCAGGGCCCTGGCTCCCAGGGCACATCCTCAGCCCCAGCTCGCTGCCCTGCCAGCAGGCACGGAAGCCCGGGCGCTGTCCCTGGCCATGGCCAGTCTCTCACTCTTCMCTCTTCAAGCTGAAAAGAAACCTGCTGAAKCCAGGGCATGTGTTGAGAATCAAAAAACAAACAAACAAAAAGAGAAAAACCTCTTTTCTCCCTTTTCTCATTGSTGATGTGAGGTATATTTTTGTTACAATACTGGACCACGAGTGAATTGMCGTTCAGTTCTGAGCTTCACCGAGTTTCATCAGGCATTGCTGTCCTGAGGCAAATTTCTTATTGGCAGGAAGCCCCCTGTTTGGGTGCAGTCCCTCCTCTGAAGGGAAAAGCAGCTCTTCAGCCCCATGAGGGCCCTTGTTCTTCCTTGCAGCAAGAGGAGGCCTGGGAGCAGCAGGGGGGACTCCGGATCCCCTTGCAGGTGCAGAGGCCCCTGTCTGTGGAGGGCTGGGACAYGCGACTGGCTGCTGGGGAAGAACATCGGAGCGTTGCAGAAAGCTTTCTATGGGGAGCTGAGGTGAGGAACCAAGGGCGGGGACGCAGGCTGGTTTGGGGAGGAACAAGCACACCACGGGGCTCCTGGTCCATCCCCTTGCCTGGCTGCACCCTGCACCTCATCAGTGGCATCTCACCCTTTCTTCCCCATCACCTTGATTTCTAACTTCTCCAGAGTGCGGAGCCGTGTCTGGAGGGGTAAGTGCCAGCAAGTGGAGTCAGCCCTTGGGCAAGTGCCTCTGTGCATCCTCACTGGCAGCAGCTGGGCAAGCAGGAGGATGCCCAAGAGTGTGCCCGTGGCTGAACCAGAGCCAGCAAATWGGGGWAGCTGCAGGGGGAGCCAGGCAATAGTGTGTCTGCAAGTGAAACAACCGCACCAGCTGGTAGTTGAATAAATGACTAAAYAGCTGGCACAAAATCCCAAAGAACTGTAATTAGTTTGTGTTTGGGGCAAGCACAACCACCTACCTGACACCCCAGTGCCTTAGACCGTTTTGAGTACAGAATCTTTGCTTGTAATTTCTGCCTATACCTGCCATGACACGCACAGTAACCTGCACCTCTCTTTAGCATATGACCACCACTCCTTAAGACCCATCTTTACCCATATTTAACAGGGTTCTATCCCAATTCCTTCCATTTTTGATGCAGTTTTGAAATTCCAGCTCTTGAATTTCTCAGCCTGTATAA
This sequence comes from Eudromia elegans, assembly GCA_003342815.1. Taxonomy (NCBI): domain Eukaryota; kingdom Metazoa; phylum Chordata; class Aves; order Tinamiformes; family Tinamidae; genus Eudromia; species Eudromia elegans. Next base: position 1,280,506 of record PTEX01000223.1, on the reverse strand, counting down.
TTGACATGCTGGTTTCCATGCTGCTGACATGAAAAAGTAGTCACCAAGAGAAGAAAAATCCAAAGTATAAAACAAAACGATAAAACAAGAAGGGGAAAAAATAGCAACAAACCCAGCCCACGGCCACGCATGACATTCTGTGGACAAAGCCCCAGGTGCAGGGGGCCTGGGCCTCCACACGCACTGTTCCTTCCCGTAATGAAGGACGTTTGGTCCTTGCTTCTCCCACGCGAGACAAGCCCAGGCAAGAGGAGARCGCAGCTCCTTGCCCCGAGGGGGCAGCTCCTCACGGAGGCTGCACGGCCCCAGCACATTTACGGGACGCTGCAGCAAGCAAGACGCCACCGCCGGGGTGAGGGCAGCCTTCCAGTGCTAGGAATACCCCTTCTTGCCAAAAGTCTGCGTGCTGGGTTGCTTCCAGCTTGGATTTCCACCTCCATCCCTGGAAAAAGCAACAAAACATGCTGGAAGCGGCGGGAGGAGGTAAGGGGGACGGTATTTTGCTTYCTTTGCCCTGTATCTATGCAATTCACTTTCTGTATTTGCTCTTGTGCTGATAGCGTTTCAGCAGCACAAAGACTTTCTTACGCAGTATTCTATTAACCATCAGCTTTTGTTGTTGTTGTTGTTATAAGGAATTATACAACCATTGGACTTTAATCACAGTAATCACAGAGGAATCCTCCTCTGTCTTATCCAACCTCTCTTCCACCATTTCCTGAAAAAATGGGGACAAAACCCTACAAGGTATTCTTTTCTTTTACTAGGTCACAAGATAGTACAGAAGAGAATGGATTTGCTTGGCCTCACATACACACCAGCAAGCCCCAACAATCAGCTGTAAGTTACAAGAACTTGATAGCGCCAGATTCCTGGAGAACCAAATTCACAGAGCTGAAGATGCTTCACTCAAGTCAGTGAATCTGCAAGGAAAAAAAAAAAAAAAAAAAAAAAAAAAAAAACCACCCAAAAAACAAAAACACCACCATTGTAGAATACTCTCCACTTCCTCGCACCGGCACCTCCGTATTTCTGGTGGATAGTGAATATGATGTAGTCTAATATGTAATGCACTGGGCAGAGTTTCCAGCTAGACTTGGCTGCTGCCTACAGATGGAGGTCTGTTATAGCTGCCTAATCCTCATTTTCACTACTTAGGCAAACTTCATTCAAGAGAAGTATTTTATCCATATAAAATATTCCTGTGCCTTCTACACTACGCTCTAGCACAAACAGGTGTCGAGTACACTCCACACATTAGCAGAGATACACAATTTGTTCCCCTCTTACCTATCTTACCCAAATTTTGAGCAATTTCATTGCTGCAAAGACGACATAGTCCATATAGAATGAGTTACTCTAGCCTATGATTTAACATATATATGTTGCTTATGATTCGCTTTCTGACCAAAAGACTTGTGCAGATACCTGCAACTCTGATACACTTTGAGACTAAAGAATAGTGTCTCATAAACAAGAGCAACCAACTACATGAGTATGACATTAATTTGACGGTAAAAGCTTTCAACATTCTTGCTTTCTGGACTAGACAGAAATCACAAAAATCAATTTTCTACTTAGTCAGAATTACATTTGTTTAGTAGCTCTATACTAGTAATACCCCACATTAAAAATGTTAGTGATTGTTAAATTGACTATTACACAATCTGACTCCAGATAACTAGTGTTAAAACAAAACATTATTTACCTTTACAAATGAGACTTCTACTTTAAGAAGCATATATAAAGTTTCAGGACCATTGCTGACATTGCCTGCATTTCCCACATTTCCCAAAATATTTTACAGTGATTTTATGTAGCATGAAATCAAATCCCAAAGTAAATCAAATTAAAAAAAAGTCTTAGTAAATCGTAGAAATTTTAATTTACATGTCAAACATATTCATAGTAAAAAAACAGATGACTAAACAAGTTACACAAAATTTGTAAAAACTGTCCACATTGTTTAAATAGGTCTGTACAACCAAAGATTTACACAGTCCCTGTGCATTTTTTCCTCTAATGCACAACTGAGTTCAGAGGTTCTGCACGAATATTCCCCAAATCAAGAGCCGAATCTGTCTCTTCATCTATTTCACCAATGACAGCACTGCAATAAAAAAGAAAAAACCCCCAAACAATAAAACAACAACAAAAAACAGGTTATCAATCATTGAAGTCCCCTGGTGCAAATCCAGGAATGTAAAATTGACTTGATAATTGATTTTTTTTTTAAACTGTCAGTTGAACTTTGGACTGTGATGGTAATAAGTACATTCTAATGGTTGCTGTTTTCTTTGATATAGATAAGAATCACATACTAGCAAACTGTTTTAGGCTAATCTTTGAAACAAAAGCTGGAAATCTTTTAGCAAGAATTTTTCAAGAGCAATGTGTAACCGTAGTAATTTATTACTTCCTAAGAAAGAAGGCATGCAAGACATAAATAAAATTTTATTATGTTGTGTTGAAAGAAATTAATTTTATCCTTCAAGAGAGAACACAGAATTTCACCTACATTATGATGAGGCTATACGGACTAAAATAGCAGTGGACTTTACAAGCTGCCTTAGAGAAATATATATATATTTGGATTATATATTATGATGATGGGAATAGAATTTTGCTAGTTCAGGATCCTGCAAGCTATATCAGAGGAAACACCAGCACAAAGACCAAACTTTATTCTGATATACCCTTCTAAAACTTCAGTTTCCTGCTGATAGTCTTTAAATTTGCCACATTTTAATTTTTTGATGGATGGTACACACAAGCTTTTAGAATGTGCCTTTGAGTCATAAAAGAATCCCTGAAAACTTTTGATTCCTTAAATTGTTTCTTTTTAGTATGTCTTCCACTAGCTGCTTTATTTTCTCAGTCTCTTTTTTGAAGTTACTGTTTCCTTCAGAACGGATCTCCAACCTTCCCCTTATCTCAACTGTCTTAAATAAATGCTGATAAAAATACATTGACATTTCCTTGTTGAGAAATATCCATCAGAAAAAGACGACCAAAATTCTAACTCAAGCTCACACGCTGAAGTGTTCCAACATCCTTCTTTCTTCTGCTTTTGATGAAAAATAATCTCACTTTATTGCCATCTACTTCAGAAAACCACTACAAAAAAATCATCTTCGGAGCAGGCAACTTTACTAGGCCTTCCTTCTACTTCTCTTGTAATCCTCTCATCTCTGCGACACACCAGCTACTCCTCTCTCTTTTCTTTAAAGATATTTTTACCCTCATTTTCTAATGGCATTTGATATCAAGTATCAATAACAATCTACATAAGGAGTGAAGCAAGAAAAATGTTCTGTGCTTTATACTAACACTTCCTAGGCTGCTATCAGTACGTAAGATTGTTAATCCAGAGCAGCAGTCTCTTAACATTACAATGCTATCACTTCCCTAACAACAACACAGACATTACTTCATTTGCCACAACTTTGATAGCTTTATCTCTGCTTCCTATAAAGATGCAGGATGGCTTGTGTTATCAGGGTACATACAGATACACAATTATATACATGAACCATATGCCTAATTAATTTGGTTTAATTATGAATATGCTATACTTACACATTATCACCTCTTACAATGTATAATCCCAGTACAACCTGTTCAACTCCTTGTGAAGAACTGAATACTCGTTCATGGCTTTCATCTAAAATTAAATTAATGGTCTGATCAAAGCCTTTGAGAGTTCCCTGAAAAAAAGCACACAAAATTAAGCACTTCAGTTACCTTTAAAATTTATCATCTTTGCTCTCAAGAATATTTTATAACGTGGTACTATTAAGGCACTACAGAACACATGCTTCTTTTTTTTTAAGGTCTCAATATATGCAGCTGGAGAACAAAATTTTAAATGTAATAATCAGTTTAGGGTAATATTTACTGTATGAGTGTTCATATTAGCGGCTATTGTAATCTTTAGTATTAGAAGAGTAAACAATTTCCTGGATGGCTCTCTAGACAGTTAATTTTAGTATTTCTACAATATTTTAGTCTTTCCTCTATGGAAATTTCAGGAAAGGAAAAAAAAAAAAGGGAAATATTAGATTTTTATATTCAGTATTTCTGAAATCATTTTAAGAAGCAATTTTAATTGCTGATTCTGTAAAGGAGGTCATCTTTTTTTTTCCTCACAGAAAATCTCGAAAGGAAGAATTTCTGTGCCACTTCAATGTGAGTTTAGAAAAAAATACAACAATCACTAACGGGAAACTTCACAAATTGAATAAGAAAATTACATTTGCATAAATTGTTACCACTTAAGTAGCAATTATAACCATTTATACTATTTTGCATATAACAATTCACATATACCAATTCAACTTAAATCTTTTTCATCAAAAAGTATCTTGCATCACAATTTAAGTTTCCCAGACTGGTTCCAACCAGAGAGAAAATTGTCCAAAGCTAACACGTTTCTGATAAACATACAAACATTCTTACTTATTACTATTGCCTCCTTCCAGAAGCCACACGAGCGCATAGGTATGGACAGAAATATATATATATGATCCTCACACAATGACTGTATCATTAAGCTATACTCAAAATGCACATGGGGTGGGAGGGAAGAAGAAAATAAGTTACAGAGAAACAGTAAAAATACAACATTATGCGATCTAATACACAGTTTGTCAGTCCTCAGCTTTTCAGATTTAAACAGAACCTCAGTGAGTCCTCAGTTACCATCTTAGGCTTTTCCTGTAAGCATGGAGAAGAAATGGTTTTTTAATATGAAAGTTAATGTAGAGAAAACTGAAAAACGACTTATTTAGACAGAAATGAATTTGCTCAAGAGAACAAGAAATACATTCATTTACACATTCCTATGGAAGGTAACATTTACAAAGGGACAAAAGAAAGCACTTCTACATACGAGTTTATCAAAGGTCAAAGCTCATGGGCAACAAATTGTTTACATCATGTTATACAAAATAAAGCTTTAAAAAAGTCTTAAAAGTGTGAACATTTAAGCGTTTATGCTCTCGCACTGCTTCTTTGTTCCCAGGCATGGGTCCTTATGGGAGGAAAACAAAATATGTAAAGTCTCACCACGATCATTCTTCCATCAGAAGTAATCACAGCAACAGTACCTGGCAGTTCGTTAAGAAAAGGTTTTGAGGCATCTGAAACAGAATCACAACAACTTTCTGAAACAGCAATAACGCAAGCTTTAATAGACACCAAAAGAGCCTTTAACAACAACAAATAGGCAGCACTGCTGATAGCAACAATTAACAAGAAATGAGCTCTCTCTATAACACCAGCCAGCATAAAAGCTTCCCTGCGGCCTGAACATGGAGTCATAAGCAAATATGACCATTACTCAGTGTACTGACCCAAGCAGAGCAGCAAACTATCACTTGTGAAGTGTTTAAAAAATGCATTACAAATATAATGAACTGCCTCTTCAAACCACTTTCTTAAGAACTGTTCAGCAATGGTGGCCTCAAGTCTGGCTATTTAAGACCCCTCACTCCGAAGCTTTAACTACCCCAAGTTAAGTGCTGCAGATTCACGGACCTCAGCGACTAGAGGCTAAATGCAAATTAACCGAAAAGCACAACAGGTTCCTACGAGTACTACCAAAGCCTGGCAAGAAACGGGTCCGCCAACCACCAACCGCCGCAGCGCTGCGGGCCGAGCAGCCGTTCCGAGGCGAGGGCCGCCGTGCCCGCCCGCCTGCTTCGCGTGCCGCGGCTGCCCCAGGGGCCGGGCGGCACCCCACCCCGCCGCGCCGCGCCGCGCCGCGCCGCGCCGCGCCCCGCCCCGCCCCGCCCCGCCCCGCCGCGGGCACCCGGCCCGGTTCGGCCCGGCACAAGGATACGGTTGATGTAGTTCTCCAGGGCCGAGGTCATGGTGGCGACTCCCGCGCTTCGCCTCCCGCCGGCCCCACAGGCACTTCCGGCGCGCGCCGCTGACGCACGTCCCGCCGCGCAGGCGCGCAGCCAAGGGCTGTGCGAGCCGCTGCGCAGGCGCGACGCCGAGCCGCCTGTCAAACAGCGCAAGCGCTTCTCGCGCGCGGAGTAAGTGGAGCTGCGCATGCGCCGAGAGGAGGTCGGGGGCGGGAAGCGGGCTGTACCAAGTAACGGCCGTGTGGGCTGTACCAACTGAGCTGGGCGGGGGCAGAAGTTATCTCAGAATTTGGGCCCCTTCCTTGGTGAGGTGCAGCAGTTCGGGTATCCCAATCCGAGTAAAAATGTAACATGACTTAAAAAGGTGTGTGAAGAGCAAGTAAGCTGTGATTTTTAGGCAGAAGCTTGGATTATACAATTTCGGTCTTTCCTCCCCAATCTGCAGGCCTGGGAATCGCAGATACCGGAAGCCCTGAGGGCTCCCAGGGATCCGCTGTGGTGCAGCTTCCCGTCTCCGCAGCGCTGTCCCCTGCGTCCCCTGGGAGCGCGGGGTTCCTTCTGGTTTTGCTCCCGTTATGGCTGCCTGCCGTGCTCCTCGGCGTGGCGGTTTGTGCCGCTTCCTCCGCCCTTTCAAACGTCCCGTGAAACGGGAGTGTCAAATCTGCTGGCCCTGATGCCTCCATAAGGCGATGTTGGAAGCTCGCCTATCGGAAACATCTCAGGGAAATCAGGTTAAGGCGTTCAGTAACAGAACTAATTTAACCTGTAAAATGGATTCTCTGCCGTTTGCCTTAGCCATTCTTCACTGTGGTAGATAATACAATCACTTTAAAGATGTGGCAGACTTTCAAAAACATTTTGCAGCGTGTAGCACATACAGAGGCCTCCTCTTCATTTCCATGTGGCAAATCTGTCATCAATTAATCCCTCTAATGCTATTTAATGATGCAGCAGTTCAGGCATTCAGAATGTTGTGCAGGTATGTATGTACCCTTACAGTCCTCAGGGTATAAATAGTGACCTCCGCAAATTTTCTGAAATAAAAGGTAAATGCTGCGGTTTCAGCACCACTGCTCAAGTAATCTTTATGGTATCACTTTAAAATGTGTTTTCTTCCTCCTTTCCATTTCCAACAATATTCCCTGCCTCTTTATTGTACTGACTGCCTAGCTTTTCAGATTGAATGCCGTATGAGAAGTTATTTCCAAGCAAAAAAGCAAAGCACAGCAGTGGACCATCTTCAGTCTAGCACACTGTGAAATGAAGCCGCATAAGTTCTTGACTAGAAAAATATTAGTTGTAAATTCATGACCCTTAGTGGATAGAATATTAGCTTGGCACTCGGAATATAGAATTTCCTTTCCTGTTCTGTTAGTGAGGTTTTTTGGATGACACTGAGAGTAATTTCATCTCTGTCGCTATTTCCAGTCTATCAGTGAGACTAGTGACCATGTTAACATTGGTTAACATTGGAAATGTTAACATCGGAATTGCATATCATTAGGAGATTAGACTCCCTGGAAACACTGCATAGACACTGGTAGAAGGAAACTCTTCCAAATAATATTTTGAAGAAGAGGAAATTAATTTTCTGAAGAAAGTGCTTATCTTCATGTCCTGGGGGTTCACTTGTAAATTTCATAAATCTTCATATATTAAAAGACTATGTCTTTTGATACCTAGAAAACATGATCAGATCTTTAGAACACATAATTTCATAACTGCTAATTTCATTAACAATTCTGCAAAAAGCAACACTATATAGGTACAGATCAGATTTCATCCTTTGTTCTCATTGACTGATGGAGTTCTCCAAAGAAAGAGTCTCAGATGATGTAAGAAAAGATGCAGATATAGATTAGGCCAAATTAAGGCTCCTCAAACCTCTCAGTTCTGCATTCCATAACTTTGGTGCATTTGCCTTTCAGGTATAAAAGTATATTGTTTCTTCCTTCCTACCCTCCCCATTTTTCTACACAAAAGCTATTTAGAGTTAGATCTTCCCAGCCAGTACTAGTGGTGCTCCCTTTTGTTCCAGTGAAGACTCTATTGAGAGTCTAGTGAGAGAACAGGGAGTACTTTTGCAACTGAGCCTTATGTAATGCTGTCCTCTTAAGCTCCTATTATAAAAAGCTTAATTACCACAGAACCTTATATCAGGATTGGAAGTAATTTTATTATGTTTTACATTTAAGAGGCTGAAGATAGTTTTTGTTGTGTTATTTGTTGTCTTTCGCCTTTTTCATGCTTTTCTTTCTTCCCTAAGAAAATTTTCAAAGACTGAAAAATATGAGATGATTAGTATACAAGGATGTAGGATAAAATCTTAAACACTTGCATGGCCACATTACATCAAAATCTGATCCCCAAAGAATCTCTCTCTCTTTTTTTTTTTTTTAATAGAAAACAAGGCCTGCTTTTCTTATTTTAAATAAAAGAAGACCAAGTGTTGAAAAGACTGACCTGATTCCCATCCCCTCTGACTTAGAAAAGAAGGGCATAGCTGCTTCCCTTCAAGGTGAGTTAGATTGAGCCTGAGCAGAAGAAGTGGGAATTATGCTCTGAACAGTTGCTTTATGTTGAGCGCCTTAGCTGTTGTGAAGCACCCAGGATGGCCAAGCCTGGGTATCTAACTTCAGGAACCAAAATCTAAGCCACATGCAGATAAAACATCAACCATCTTTTAGGCTAGATATTAGACCGCAGAATCTGAAACTGTGTTTAGATTATATGTCCAGCAGAGGGGAATCTTGACTTCTTGTTGCTATTTCAAGGTTTCTTCAGCAGAGGAGTCCAGTGGTATTAAAGGTGAAGTGAATAAGCAGGCTTGTGCATCATTTCACTCTACCTGGTCAAGATCCCTTGAGTCTAACTTGAGAAATGAAATACGTAAGTCTGAGCATGCTGCCGTAGTCTTCTTTCCAGAGAAAATTTAGTTTCCTACGATGAGATGAGGTGCATTTTGCACTGGGGATGTCTGGGACACTCCATTTTCTATAAAGTGAGCCTGAGGTGACTGTCTTGGAAATTTCACTGTTCAACACTTACCTTAGGCCAGACAAATTCCTGGTGACCATAACATAACAGTGGGCTTAGGACCATAAGCCAGCAGCTAGGTACCCTTTTGGCTCATTTCTGCCCTTCAGTTGCTGCGGTGCTGCTCATCAGGGCACAGTAACTGCATATGAGTGTAACAGCCATAAAGCTCTCAAACAACTGAAGAATCAAAGAGTATTTTCTTTTCTCTTACATTTTCTAGCATACAGCCTATTTGACAAATACACTTAGTCCCCTAATTAAAATCAGTTTTTATTTCTGTAACTGATTCTCTATACATTAAAATTGTGGTGGGTAGTAGCTCTATGTTATGCTTTCCTACAGGCTATATAATCATCTATCAACGCCCTCGAATATTTCTGCACACTTTCCTGCTTCTTTATGATCTGGCGGGGCAGAAAGGAAACCCTGCACTGGTATCTGTAGAATGCATTTGCAAGCCATTCCTGTGTGTAAACTTGTTATCCGGCCTCAAGCTGCTGGGATGGATGAGTGAATGATCTGTTGATGCTGTCACAGTGTGTTGTTTATCCCAAAACCTGCTGGCCTCTGGTGGCTTTGTTTCTCTTAGCTGTTAAGAAGTAGACAGAGTTTATAGAAAAGCTATGCTAAAGGGTCAAACAGCTCTGTAGAGTTCTCATGGTAGGAAAAGGCTGTCCACTACCTGTGCCATGCTATGTCAAGCTTTAATAGTTTCCCTCTTAAATCTGATGGAGAGAGGTTCAAGACTTACTGCTCTTCAAGCTTCCTTGAAAGCTGAAGCTCTGGTATAATCACCTGACTGTGGGAAGAGGAGCTTTAAGAAATTTCTTTTAACAAAATCGGGCAACATGTGCTTCAATCTGTTCAAGAATAATTGCATTGCCCAGTTACTGCTCACGAAAAAATAGCATCTAAGGCCAGGGAAAAAATTAAGTGGTAAATCCTAAAGAAGAGAAATCAGACAATAAGTACTTCAGAAAAGGAGCCCCAGCTCCTTTAAATCTCATTTCCTTTATAGTTCTGGCAGCATTTTTTATACTTTCTAGGACTTCAGGTTATAAATCACTATGATTTTTTATGTGCATTCCCAGATTGTCACTCTGTAAAAACAGCCTAGTCCTTTAGTTCTTCTTTAGCTTATACATACCCATGCTGGCTAAATGCCCAGACAAGGAGCATCTCCAAAGATTGAGCCTCCATGACCTCTCTTTCTGCCTGTATCTTCAGGAAAAACAGAGGTATCAATTCACCTTTGCCTTGTTCCTCTGTGTGTAGAAACTTCTGGGCATACAGTATCAGCAGTGCAAGGACACAGAACTTGCCTGATAACTGGAGGAAGGCAGATCTTGCTTATCTGATGCCTGTCTGGCCACAGTCCACCTGAGATAAATTTCAGGTAGTATATGATTATATTAGGTGACACATTGTTACGATGAACTGGAAAATGTTATGAAACATTAAACAACTGAAAATTCCAAGTAGACACTGCATGTAAGTTACCCTACATTGAAAACAAAGCTATCTCATAAGTAGTCCCAAAAATATTTTTTTATATACATTTAGAAACTTAATTAGTTAATTAAACACCTGATCTACATTTTGCTTGTTTTGATAACAAATGGTGCTTTTCATTGGAAACACTACAAAAAACAATTTTACTCAGACCTCCCTCACAGGAGCAAGTGTACATTATACCTGTTTTTCTTTCTTTCTTTCTTTTTTTTTTTTTTTTTAATGGAAGAAGCTGGAAAGAGCTGTAGAACTTCAGTACAATTATTGTTTTAGATAACAATGTTGGGGGTTGTTATGAAATATTTGAGGGAAAAAATGTCATTCCTAATGGCCATATACCTATAGGTACAGAATTATAGACCAAATAGACTTTTTTTTTTCCATCTGCTGTAAGCAGAATAGCAAGTCAACAGTATTTTGCATAAAATGAATAATAAGCTTCCAGTAAATGATATTTACTTAGCTTGTCAAGTTCATCAGTTTTTTACAGTCATAGTTGGAATTGCATTTTCTAAACTGTTCACATGAAACAGGATTATTATTCTGGTAGATTCCTTTTCCAAGTGTAATTCATCTTCTTATAGAAGCACTGATACTAATCTTTAGCCTCTGTTAAGATGACTAGATCTTCCAGTTTTCAATTTAAGGTTCTTTATATCTTAATACTCTCTGTAGTGATACCCATTTGACCCCTTTCCATTTCTTGTCTCATTTGCTCTGTGTCACATGGTCAAAATGTAGCAAGAATAGGATATGGACAAGGGGCTCTGTTCGGAGGTAACTTACACACTGCCTACTGCCAGATTTAATGTAGATTGCACTAAAAATCAATGTGAATCTGCTTTGTAACTCACATGGCACCATTATTTTGTTAACTATGCTATTAATTGTACCACAGGGCAGCCTTTTGGCAGTAGAAGCCAAAGCAGTAGTGGAGAAGTGGAGAAAGAAGATACTGCTGCTTTGAGCCTGCACAGAACAGGTGCTGAAATCCTTCTTGTTGCTGTTACGTGAAATACTGCATGTAAATGAAAAATGTTTATCAGAAGAACAAGAAAAGGAGAAGCTGCTTTTCTATTAACAGTGCTGAACTATGTTTTATTATAGATTTAAAAACAAAGAGCGGGGAGTTTTTCCATGGGATATCCTATGAAAGGCCAACCTTGAAAGCCAAGCAAAGAAAGTGTCCACAAAATGTTCCACAAAGAAGTTTCCACTCCTAGGGCTTCCTGTGAGTTGCACTAAGAGCAGTGGAGAGGTGACAACCAAGGAAAAGGTGGCAACTTTGTTGTTCATGTAAAGAAGGGGGATAGAGAGGCCTTAGGTGTGAGCAAGACAGCAGCATCTCCCGCATCCAGGATTCCGGGACGTGGCCAGCAAAAGGGTCTGGAGAGGAAAGAGGGGTCCTGGTGATAGGAACAGTAGGGGTAAGAATGACTGGCAGAGAAAGAAAGCCTTTCAGTTTACTTGTTTGCGCTGGTTGCCTAAATCGGGGAACACGTCTTTAAATCAGAAAAGCTGGGCTTTGAGGAGTGACAAGATACATTCCTTGTCTGAATTGGTATGCTTGATGGGAAAGCTTTTTGTGTGAAGCACATATACTTCTCAGCAAGAATCACCATGTTCACTTTTTTTTTTTTTTAAACTGAGAAAAAAATGCTCTTCTTGGATTAAAATGGTTGTACATCTAAAGCCTAATTGTCATATAAGAGTGATGAATGGTGCAGATAGCCTGTGCCCTGAAATTTCAGGGATATTTGGATGGGTACACCGAGTGTCTGAAACTGTGAGTCAATTAGGTGGTTCTGTAATGCTGTGCTATTGGCGAGGAAAGTTGTAAAAAGTCTTGAAAAATGTCCTTGTATTGGACTGCACTCTTGGCTAGCTGTGGCGTAGCAAGGTTGCCATCCCTCCACCACATCTCACAAGAGAGAAACGCTGTTTCACAGAGCATGGTGCTGACTATTACTAACTGCTGCCTTTTCATTAATCAACCACTGTGCTAGTGCATTATTGATTAATGCTGTTGAAAGCAATGCCTGCTGGTCCCTTAGATTCTTACAGAAAAGCACTTAGCATATCAGCCACATCTAATTGAATAGTGAGAGGAGTGAGTGAAATGTCATTCATAAGTACTCTTTATAGTCACTGGCAAACGTATGTATGTCATTGAATATTGAAATTGTCCTGAAGGCATGAAAGTTCCGAATGCAGTGCTGCTGCTGCTATTAATGGTGCTCTGGACTTTCATACGTCCCTCATTGTAAAGTGTTCTGTAGATCTTCACTGAGCATTACAATACGCAGAATGATTAGTAAATATTATTTTAATTGTTTACTTCATCTGTAAGTTGAATCATATAGACATCCACTGGAACAGCAGAACTCCTTTTGAAGTCAGTGGTGGAACAATGAATAGAAGTTAACTAATTTTTAACTGTTAGTATGATAATGATAGCAAAAGGCATCAGTCAAGATTAGTGCTTCATTATGCTGAAATGCTTCATTATGCTGTACCTACATAAAGTGAGAAAGACAAAATGTCTTGGCTGCAAGGAATTTACACAGCGAATAGACAAGACAAACTGCAGAAGGAAGGAGGTATTAATATCTCCATTTTACGGTCAGGAAGCAACGAATAGAGATTTGCCTAAGGCTACTCTGCACCAGCAGTAGAAACTAAATTCAGATTTCTGAACTATATTTGAGGCAATTTCTAACAGTTTATTTTACAGTGTACTTTTCATTTTTGGGGAAAAGTTCCCTTGGTTCTTCCTTGACGTGTAATTTGATATAAGGAATGCATGGACATTTCCCGTGTTGCTCCTTCTCTTCTCCTTTCCAGAGACACCAAGTCCTTAACTAATTGCATTTATTCTCTCTCAGCATTGGAAGAAGACGTTCCAGAGAGGGATGCGGACTTCAGTGCCAGACATGAGGTAAAGCACTACCTGACCTGCTCACATATCTTTTAATTCAAAAAAAGTAATAAAAAAATAGAGAATTAATGAAAGAAGATCATTAGAATGGAAATAATATTTATTGCCATTCCTGACAGCACTGACACAACATATTGGCGTGTTTATATAGCTTTCAAAAAGTGGTCTGCCTTCTGGTTTGCCAGATAACTTAAGAGGCAGGTGACAAAGTTAGCTCTCTCCCAGGTAAAACAGGTCACTATGATTTGAAGCACAACTTCAAGATAAGAGGGTTGTTGTGCAAGTCCCTGCTGCCCTGAAGCTAATGTGCACAATCTGTTTTTGCAAGTACCTTCATATTTTTTTCTTTATTATGAACATACAGCATATAAGTGTTTTTAGTATTGGCTGACTCTGGTATTTTGTAGTCACGATTGTGGTATTTAAACAGGAGGTGATCTGTTCTGCACATGGAAAAGGGGCTGTGGAACAGAAAGTGTTGCTATTTTTTGTCAAGAGAGTGTTATGATTATTTTGCAAAGAATATACCCTATGTTCATTATATCTGTGTACAAACCAAGGCTAATTTAAATCTGATTTCTAATGTGTGCCTAAGGAACATTACTGTTGTACTAGAAGTGCAAGTATTTTATTACCATTAAATTGGAAAACTCATCTATATATATATATTTAAATATAGTCTCTTTCTTTAGTAGCTGCTGTATAATATTGCTTCCCAATCTGAGTCTAAAAGTTGTGATTATTTAGACAAAATGAACAGTATCACTTGAATAGCAGCTACTTTGAATAACTGAAACCTCTTTATAAAACTTGGTCATGTTGTTAATATCTAAATGCATTTAGTAGGGTGAAGCAGTACATTGGCATTGATTAAGAAAATTTCTTTGAAAGAGTTTGCCTTGTAGTGATTTCTGAAATGCATTTCAAGTATCTGTGAAAATCTTGAAATATAAGGTAAGGAATAACACGATTGGACATGATTGTATTATGAAAATGTATTTGGTGAAGGCTACATAATTAACTCCAGCTACCAGATGAAGATGGTAACTTATACCAAGTCTCTGCTAGCAAACATATTTAGATACTCATTTGAATGCAGGTTTTTTTTCTATTTTTCTGAACTGCTCTCATACAGAAATGTTATTTTTACAGGAGCTTCTGTGACCAGGATGTATGTATCTAGCTGTAAGTTGTTTCATGTTAGGAAGAACTCCTGAAGCATGCATCAACCTCAAGGCTAAAATCTTTCAAAAAAATTGCTCAGCTTTAGAATCATTCATCTTGCCACCATGTGTGTATATATTGGAACACACAATGCCAAGTATAATGCCAGGTTTTCTGAAGCAGGCCCATTTTTTACTTCAAAGCATTGTTGTGCTGAAGTGCTGATTAATCAGTAATGCTCCAGCTGAACAAAGCCTCCGTTTTGGAGGGTACAATTGCTACTCTGGGCTTAGATGTCTAGCAAGGGGCCTTTGCACAGTGCAGTGATTCCAAAGGCAATGCTTGAACACAGAAAGAAAAAGAGAATGAAGGAAGCTGGCTGCAAGGTTATGTTAGCTAATACTCTTATAAATAGATTTTGAACAATGCTAGTGTGCTGCACTTAGGGAGTGGGCAGGTAACAACCCAGGTGTATTGTATCCTGTTGTGTGTATTTTTTCCCTCATACCTTTACTTTTGTTTGCACATTGTTCCTGAGGAATGTAAAACAATCTATCACACTGTGTCATATGCAAGCTTGTGATTTAAGGGCCCTGGAATGGGGGATCCACAGCTGAGATCATGGCTGCAACATCTTGGATAGCAGAAATGATGCTATACTGAAGGAGGAATCTGTAAGGGACATGGGCTTCCCTTTCCCAGTGATTTTTGTCTGACTCTAGGGCCTTTTATGCTATAGAGAGGCAAGAAATTTTCTACTATGTGGTCACCAGCATTTCTGTTGGACTTGCAGTGTCCCCCAAATTCAGAACTGAAGAGGCATGAGAGCTGCTGTCTTACATAGATACAGAAGATACAGAATATCAGGGGCGAGCAGCATTTTGCCTGTTTGAGAAGCACAATTTCCAGCACCATTACCAAGGCAGGTGGAAGCACCCTATAAAGAGACAGCTGCTGGAATTTCACCTTTGCAATCCCAGCCAGCAAAGCCTGAGCAGGCTGCAAGTGAAGATGGAGGAAAGAATTGGCTATGCTAGCTGCAGGAGGGGCGAAGAAGAGGATGCAAGCATGTGATCACTAGCAACTATCACGCTGGATGTGCCAGCAAGAAGGTGAAGTGGCTGGAGAGCCAGGGACAGTGTGTCTGACACTGAAACAACTGTAGGAGTTGGCTATCGGAAGGATGTTTAGCTGATTCTTTGCAATTTTTTTTTTCAATTTACATCTCTGGGTATGCCTGATGCTGATTCAACAAAATCAGAGTGCTTCAGTTTAGCTCTCCTCTTTTCTTGGCCTCCACAGAGACATCATTCTGCACTCTGTATTTATATATAAATGCTATTATGTAAATAGATCTATATGTATTTATAATGAAGGTGTGGAGAGTGTGTTGCAGAGATTGCATATGTTGTGCAAGTAAATAGAGAATTTCAGTCTGCCTGATTTACAGTCATTTGCACTCATTTTAGGCAAACACGAGGTAGTGGAAAAACAGAACCTTTGTGTCTAGGATACTCCACACCCCATCAATATTTCTGAATAGCTATGGAAGAGTTTCCAGAGAGAAGAAAAAAAAATCGGTCACTTTTCTAAGATTTTTCATACTATTCAAATATGTTTTATTTGGTCAAGGTTTCATGCAAAGAAAATTTAGAGCAGTGTAATAATGTGCCTATCCTGAGCTATGAGAGTTACAGCCCTCTGTATATGATTGAACTGCAAACTTTCTTCTTTCTATTTGTGTAACTCAGATAGCAATTAAAGATACCACAGTATTTCAAGAACAGGTAAGTTAAAAAGAAACCTTCTGGCAAACATTTCCCATCTCACCCAAACAGGCTCTGAAAATTCATTTTTCCTGAGTTGCTATGTTACTGTACACATAATCATGCCCTCATCCATCACTGTACAGTGCTTTAACCCTTGAGCATTGCATTTTGTTAAGTAGGCATTTGTAAACCGTATCGTTTCCCTAAAACAGACCTCCTCCCTTGCATTAAGTTCAGTTCCTGTAGTTTTTTATGCAGTAAATCGCCAGACTGAGGCTACTGTCTGTAATCCATCGGATTTGGAAAACAGGCATATGATTTGTAACTAAGCAGTCTGGCTGAGAAGAGGAAATGCTGACTGATATTTACCACGCTACTAAAGAAAATCTCCTTTATAAAGAATTGTATGAAATCTGCACTGACTATTGACATATCTAGCAAGTAATAGCAGCCTGTCAGAGTATCCCTCTAAGACTGCTATGAGGATCTGTCACACCAAACCTCATCACTTCCACACGATTAATTACTGCCACGTCCAACCTCAAACAAGAGCCTCTCGTGCATGGATGTGTTTGTGTAAGGGATGACAAAGTGTATAGGCATATGTACAAGTTTCCACATATGGGAAGGCTTCAGGCTGATGTTTGAATGACCTCTTACTAGGAGAGAAGGTTAGTCCGCTCAGAGTGCAGTAATGATTTCTGAATGTGCAGTTGAGTTTGGGACCCTCATTTTCACGTGCTGCTTCCAGTCAAGAGAGGGATGCCTGGAGCTGCCCTCGCAAGGGTATGGGCTGCCCCAGTGGGGGAAAGCAGGGAGGAGTTTGAGCGAGTGAATATTGATCTTGCCTCCTAGATAAATTAAGAAGCAATGATTTTTGTGGGGATAGGAGGAAGACAAGGTGAAAGAGGCCAGAGAGGGCCTCATGAATCCAAGCTGAATGTTAAAGGATGCTGCCTTCGCTGGCTGGGGTCACTTGTAGGCTTCCTTCCATGGGAGGTGACAGACTTGCCAAAGGACTGAGCTGTTGTGGTTTAGCAGCTGGTTTGACAGCTATATAGAATATAGGAATCTTTCTGAAGGTAATATTGGGTGTAGTTCTAGGCTCCCCAGCACAAGAGGGACGTGGAGTTTCTGGAGAGGATCCAGTGTAGAGCAACAGAGATGATTAAGGGACTGGAGCATCAATCGTATGAGGAAAGACTAAGTGAGCTGGGCCTGTTTAGCCTGGAGAAGAGAAGATTTAGAGGGGATCTGATTAACACCTGTAAGTACCTGAGAAGTGAAGGTAGGGAGGATGAGGCCAAACTCTTCTTGGTGGTGGCCAGTAACAGGACAAGGGGTAATTGGTACAAACTGAAACCCAGGCAGTTCCATCTCCATGTGAGGAAGAACTTCTTTGCTGTGAGGGTGACAGAGCCCTGGCACAGGTTGCCCAGAGCGGTGGTGGAGTCTCCTTCTCTGGAGATCTTCCAAACCTGCCTAGATGCCACCCTGTGCCCCGTGCCCTGGGTGTCCCTGCTGGAGCAGGGGGTTGGACTAGATGATCTCCAGAGGTTCCAACTCAACCATTCTACGATTCTGTGTGATTCTGCAATCTGTACACAGGTAAGTAAGAAAATAGCCTTTTTTTTCCCCCCTGTCATTTTGCTAGCCTTTCTTTCAGTTCAGAAACTTTTAAGTGAGAAATACAGTGCCTTAGGTGTCATTTCGGGCCAACAGATGGGTCCTGGCAGATGGTGGTACAGATCTTGGAATTATGAGAAATTGGTAAGATAATTGGACTCTGAAGGAATCTGAGGTTCCTACTGCAACATACACAGACATCCTGTGCAGTTATTTCAGCGCACATGAATTGTTTGGAAAACAACAGATTAAAGCTAAAACTTGATTTATGCTGCTGTGATTGAATGCTAAGCAACACCTACCAAGAAGCAAACTCTTGTGTTGGCGGGGCTCTTGTCTGCTTTCAGACACTTTCAATAGAATTTTATTAAAAATGAGTATTCAAGTCTTTGAAAGCAAGGGTAGTGCACAGCAACTTTCCACAGTAGCTTTCCATGAGGCTATTCAGGAACATTTTGATGACAAATACTATTGCTACTACAGGTATAGTTACTCTGTGCAGTACCATGAGGAAAATCTTTAGCAGAACAAGAGCATCTCATGCACTCTCTCTGAGCTTGTTCCAGAGGAGTCAGTGACCTGCCTATGTTGACTGTCATGTCACTCCTGCAGATATGGCTCACGTATAGATTCTAATCCTTATCATGGGTAAATTAGTAAATGCATCCTATGCAGTGGAGTTATACTGCTGTGGTGAAGATCAGGCTATAGCTACAGTTCCTAAGGGTTATTCTTTAGGGTTGAAAGGCAGCTTAAGATTCAATTTCTATAGATAAAACAATTCCTTAAAACAGTGGCCTGTCTCAGATTCTCTGAATCTTTCAATATCAATAAAAAGCTTGATATGTAAGTCTCATTTTTATGATTTTAATCTTTATATTTTAATTTTATCTTATTTATAAGATTGATTTAATGCATGGAACCACTGTGTAGGAATGCTTTACAGATACCTTAATTCTTTATCCAGCATTACATATATGCCTAACAATAAAAGAGAAGTAGATGGCATCATGTTAATTTATGCTTTATAGCAAAACATCAGTCACATAACCTAATGTCTAATAATTAATTATACAGTTCTACATTTGCATCTGGAAAAAGTCATTTACAAACAATAACTAATTAATTCTCACTGCGGCTCTTTGAAATAGGTGCATAACTAATCCAGCCTAACCAATTCCTTGCCAAAGGCAATGACCTGAATCAGTATTTAAGATGGGATTAGAGCTCACATATTTTCCGGCTGTACTTTGCTGTCAGTTCACTAAACTAGCAGTTCCCAGATCTCAGACTGTGCTCACCTGTACTTCTTTGCTATAATGGTTTTGGATGACATATGTCTTGGCCTGCACCAGAACTTCATTCTGTATCTTTTGCCACTGCAAAATGATTCCTAACACCACTTTCCCTCAAAAATTCCTTTACTCCAGGCACTAGGAATGTAGAGGATCTTTTCTACACCAAAATCATTTTCAACAGGTAAGATTGCCTAGCTACATCTGCAGCTGACAAAAAGATGGATATTGTTGTAAAACACGTAGTCTGCTTCTACCACAAATTGGCTGTGTTCGACTGGGAAGAATTACAGGAGGTGCAGAAGTTTGGCTGAATGATCAGAACGGTCTTGTTTGCCTTTAGATCACTGAACGTGTACTGAGTAATAAGTCTCTGTTCAGAATGATTCAGGAGGGTAAAATCCAGGGCTCTGAAAAATAAGAATTATACATTTAGCAAATGGAGGATAGCTCAGTATAGACATATGGCAGATTCATTTTTTTCAGACTGTTGATAATCTCAAAGAACATGTAGTAACAGAACAAGAGAGCTTGTTGGTGGAGGTTCCACTGCCACCTACACCAAGTGGTATTTTGGGGCATATAAATATGAGTCAATAGTATTAACACATCCCTTTCAAAATGAGTAATTTCTACTATAACCCGAGGTGACCCCTGTCAAAAGGGGGTATGCAAAGACATTAACATTCTTTTGGTTTAAAATAATTATGTACTCTAAGTAGCTGGAAGAGAAAACAGACCTCTTAAGGACTCTCATTGAACAAGTAACTCTTAGTGAAAATATAAATGTCTGTCAGTTACATAACATAGTTTAATTATTCATGACAGGCACCCTAGGTTCACCCAGACTAGGCAGCAAAGCTTTCATGTGTGATGCTGCCTGACAATGATATCCTGCCACTTGACAATTGAATTAAAACATTCCTTTCACAGCCACAACGAAGGTGCCTGTTCTGATACTTCCTTTTACATCGTATGACTCTACAAATGTTAGGCATATATACAGTCAATGTAGCAATGAAGACCTGCTGCATAAATCCTGGAGGAAATTTTCTTCTCGTTGAGGAATCTGTGTTTGGATCTCAGCTATTAGGAGTGCTCAGGTAGCTGATGAGCGCCGGGTGAGAGCCAGGCCCCACCAGAGTGTCAGCGGGTACTTCCCCCCTAGTGAACGGCATCCTGCTAAGATGCTGATTGCTGAGGTGTATTCTGCATTCCTTGTTTCTCTCAAGCAGACAGGGAAAATGAAATGCCCTCTTTCCACTATGCAAATTTAGCAGGCAGTTTACCGCATTTAATGAACTGTTATAACACATGCACATGAACACTTCCCACCTCTTCAGCACATATCCAGCACATGGAAGTCACTTGTCCTATATTTCAAAGCTATATAGTACCTTCTGCTGCTCACAGAAATAGCCTACAAAATTGAAACAGTTTCCAAAAGGCTTTAATTTGCCAAAGGTTAAATATCCCTCCTCCTCTTCCCAGCCTTGGACTTGAGTCTTCTCAGCTTTAAACAAAGTCAAAGCCTAGACGCTAAATAAAACACTGCCCTTTCTGTCCTACAGCTCAAAATAAACTTTTTTTTTTTTTGTAGGCTTTCACCTTTAATTCAAACTCCAGTGAGAAGTCTGGTCTCCTATAAACTGAAGAAGTAGCTGCTTCTCTTCCAACTAGAGATAGCTCCAAATTTTGTCCATTAGCCTGTGCTTTGAATCCCATGTGACCCACTGATTTTACCAGAGTCATGTGGGAAATACAGTCATACTGGATATACAGGATCAGTACAGGTAAAGGCAAATGAGGTAATCTCTTCCAGCGAAATTCTGCTCATTGCAGAGTTTTTCCAAGACACATCCATCACAAAGCCACGCTTTTGTTCTGCATAAACAAAGCCTTTGGAAGATCTCTTTTTTCTTTTCATCTGTCACAGAACGAGTTGGGCGGAAGAGGGTGAGTGATGCAATGCACACCCGTCACAACCTCCCACGTTAAGCTCAGTAGCCCTATACCATTTTCCCCCTGTCTTTGCAGTTCTATAGTTATGTCCACATTTGTTTCTGCAAGAATATTTCTTATGACATAAAGTCCGTAAGCTGAATAGCTTACTATCTCCTAGCATGATTTGTGCTAGTGCCTGCTAGGTTATATCAAACTATGAGCAAGGAGTTCTTGACTTTTGATCAAGTCAGTTGCCATAGAGATAGCAGCAAAATGCTTATGACGAGGGCTGGTTTTCTTCATTTATCTTACTAGTTCCAGCTTCCTATCACTGCTGGGGTGATATTTGGATAGGGCTTTGAAATGTTCTGACTATTCTACCACTACTTTGAAACTAAAGGGTGAACTGAACCCATTCATAATTAATCCGTCTTGCACCCAAAGGAATTGTTTATATATATGAGTGTGTGTGTGTGTATACATGCAAACATGCACACATATATAGAAGCTGCAAAAACTGACATTGCCTCTAGCAAAAATGTACTTCAAGAGCAGTACAGGCAAATTTTTAAAAATATTTTAAGAAATGGCTCTTGATTTAAGATGCTCAACTTCAAACATTATGCCTGCATGCTTAAATAAAAGTCACTTAGCTATCTTGAGCTCAGTGTAAAAATGGAAACACCCTAAATCACTAGACTGTTTTGAAATGTGTAGTTTTATTCATTTTAATTCTGTAAACATAGACTTGAATCTTGTTTCCAAAGTGAACACCTGTGGAGTTAGGTAGACAACAGAAAGTTCATTGGAATTTATTAGAACATTTTTTCTTTGATCAAATATTATATCAAACCTTTTATTTCCTGTGTCAAGGACTGAAGTACAGTGGTTAAGTTTCCATTCAATAAACCATCTATCAATTTAATAGCTTGGCTGATGCTTTGATTAAATCTGTTTTATTTCCCATCTTCTGAAGAAAAATACTTTTATTAAACTGTAGGGTTGAACTAATCAAAATAACTGTTTGCTTATTTCTCCCTTAAATGAAGATTTTGCTTTCCAGTCTACACTGCATGTAAATCTTTATCATCAGTGGGAGTTTTCTGAATATGGTTAGGAATAGGTTCTGAATAGGTGTCTCAGTAGCAGAATGATACATATCTGGGTTCATACAGTCTCTTCATGATAATCACAGAGTCACAGAATGGTTGAGGTTGGAAGAAACCTCTTGAGATCATCTAGTCTAATCCCCCTGCTCAAGCAGGAACCAAGATTCAGGCTGAAAATACAATGACTGAGGGACTTATTTATTTCACCAGGCTTTTATAAAAAATAGGAGAAATTAAAGTACTGACCAATGTATCTTTAGAGCTACTGCTTGTTAAAATGATCATCTGATTAAGATACTTTATGAGAAGTCTTATCTCGCTCAGCTGCTCAGAATATAGCCAAGAGAACCATGGCTTCTTCCAAAGGTTAAGTCTGAGAGCCAAAGTTATTTGATCTAAGTAACCTTCAGAATAACCTATGTCAACAGACTATAAAGGGAGGTGAGGAAGACTAACTGCGTAAATTAAATTTTGAACAGTGTGAACATTTCTCTGACATTTAGGCTTCATTTTATATAAAAAGCAAATACCATTCTGCATTCAGCGAAAGATCATATGAATTTTAGTATGCATGTTAATGCCAACATCAGTATTGGAATCACTTAGAAGGAAGTGAACAGTTAACTCAGCTCAGACAAGTTACCATCAGACAGTGAAGAGCTGGAAATAAGCCTGAATCCAAGCCCTGATGTAGACATCAGTATATTCCAAAGCTGCTTTGCACTTTGGCATTTTGCAGGTTATGACTTCTTAGCCAGACCGTCTCCACAGCAGAATGAGCCAAAATATGTATTTTAAAGTCAAGATTCTGTGGCTTAGGATCATCTCTAGTAATGCTTTTTGCTTTCTTTTGCATGATCAAAGACGGCATAGCTCAGCAAAATCCCCAGTGAAATGATAAATGTCCTTACTGGCACAAAACTTAACACTCATGCCCTCACAGCAAAAGAATGCTTGCCAGAGTCAAGAATGATTAAACACCAGCTAAGGACTTGGTTCGGCTTAGGCCTAGTGGAAAATTTAGATAGCAATATTTATCATTATTTGGTAACTGCTCCAGAATGAGGTAGAACCTCTTTTGCAACATTACAAAGTGAAACTTGCTTGAAAATTGCTATGATGAGAGTCAATGTCTATGTGAAAATTGCATCTCCGATTGCCTCCTGAAGAGGATTGTCCATAAATAAGGAAAGCAGGATTTGATTTGGAGAGATTAGGCAATTCCCCAGGAATCTCTAGGATACATAAAAGGCTTGGATGACCCACCCGGAGATCCTGTGCAGCAATACTGTAGTGCTCTCTCCTCCTTTCTGCTCCAAATCTGGAGCATATTCTCAGCTGGCTCCTTTGCAAAGGAATCTGATTCTAGTCCTAGCACGATGCAAGGAGATACCAGAACATTTTCCAAGGTAAGAAGCACTTAGTGCACATGGAAGCTCTTTATAAAACAGATGAGATCAACGCAGCGGCTCTTTATGCTGCAAGCAGATCCGGCATGACCTGCCTGGCAGTGCTTTGGCAGCAACCTGGCCTTCTTCCCTTTAGGAGCACGAGACTGACACGTGTAATCTCTGCTCCACTGAAAATTCTGAACCTCCACATCCTCCCTCTG
This sequence comes from Eudromia elegans, assembly GCA_003342815.1. NCBI lineage: Eukaryota > Metazoa > Chordata > Aves > Tinamiformes > Tinamidae > Eudromia > Eudromia elegans. The sequence goes on along the minus strand of PTEX01000223.1, from coordinate 1,256,628 downwards.
CATCCTGTGAACCAGCCAGAGGGACATCCGCAGCAAATCACAGGCATGAATTCCCACAGTCGTGTTTCTTTAACCTTTGCACCCAGTCTCTGCAAAAATGAGTGATATTCCATGGAAAAAACAAGTCTGACATTGTAGCCTCTACATGAGGAAAACTGATTGACATATTATTACCTACCAGCTGTTAGGGGCACTGAAAATGCTGGAGTAGGGGGAAAAAAAAAAAACAAAAAAAAAACACCAAACAAAAAAACAGGGCATACATTACAAAAAAGGCAAGGGAAGGCACCGGCACGCATGAGAAGGCAACAAAAGGCAAGAGAAGGGAAAAGCCTTCTATGGGAAACCTTCCTGTGACTTTTCCAGAGCTTTCAGATAGCTTTCACAGTATCTTGTGTGTTCTGCTAGGGGACGATGTTCGAATAGTTGGGCATTCACTCATCCATTTCTTTCACCGGGTGTAACACAATACAATTTATATATTTTTTCTTGACTTTAGAACGTTCCGGTGCCTGTGGTTTTCGTCTAGTGGTGGCTCTACAGAGCACCGCTAGAGGGCCACAGGCCAGCCTGCAGTTCCAGGGCTTCTATCCTGGAGACGCGGATGAGACCCCCCCCCCCCCCCCCGGTGAGGTGATTCCAGCACCGGAACAACCCTGAAGACATCCACCACCGTCCAAAAATAGGAAAAAAAAGAAGAAAAAACCAACTCTTTAATTTCAGCAAACATGCTACAGATAACTCATAAATGTGAGTGTAAATAGTAAGAATGCTATATATTGTCAATCAATTTTATAAAGTAAGAAGACACACGCGTTCCATCCCATGGCCTTCTGAAATCGTGGCCTTCTATATGAATAGCTAGTCTTACCAATTTCCTCTCTCTACATAAATATTCACACACATATACCTATAGATATATGTCCCTGCCTACACTTATACACTCACACATACATTTTAGCTCCGCATTGATAGTACACATGGAGTACTGAACAAATGTAGCAGATTTGAATTTGATTCCTGATACTGTTTTACTGGTCACTAGGGGTTCAGAGAGTGCTTTACAAAAGGCCTAGTACAGTTCTACAGCCAGAGGCTTCGAGCTTGTCAGATACCAGAAAAGGAGCTACATTTGTCTGGTCAGGGCTTGAATGTGAGGTCTCCATGGAAAAAAAGGAGTCTTGGGATGCATGTGTCTTGTGATCGGAACCCTGCTGCTATTTCGGTCTCCCACAAAAGTTCTTGTATTTCGGTTTGTTCTCATCACGAAGCCTTTGTTTTCTTTTTTATTTATTTATTTATTTTGAAAAGAAAATTGTATACAAACAGTGGGAAAAATCCTAAATTACCAGCTCGTTTTTGATTCTAAACATTACTCACACAAAACTTCAAAGGAAATAATGAGCAGTGCTTGAAATGAGGTCTTTCGTATTTGGCTTATTGTTTGCACAATGCTGTGGATAAAATTTCAGTTACAAAGTCACTGTGGTCTCAGCTTTGAATCACTTGCCTTTAATTCTGTCCCACAAGTGCACATAGCTGCGATAGCACTTTTTGTTACATATAATACAATAGTTTATTCTTTGCTTTACAGTTTCCTACACACATTTCTTTAGACATGGGAAAAAATATTTGGAACTAATACTGCAACTTATATTTTAGAAGTCTAAGTTCATTCTCTTCTTGCCTCAGTTTGCCCATTTGTTCTGTATCTGATGATCCACCTCGTGCCAAAATCCGGGACATGCCAGTGGAGTCCCTAGCAATAGTGCCCTAAGTGACATGCACCAAGAGACAACCCACGATGATGATGAGACGGGGGTATAATGAAACCACAACTCTTGCAGGACACCTGCTTTCATTCTCAGGTGACAGGTAAGTTTGGGATTTCAGAGGAAACATATTATCTTTCATATTTTTTTTATTTTGTAAGAAAATCAAGATGACCATGCACTGCAGATTTTAAGGAACCAAGCTCAAATGTCTGCAAAAAAAAAAAAAAAAAAGAAAAAGCTGTATTAATAGGATATGTTTTATCAAGCTGTTAAAAGCATAAAAAACCCCATTCGGACTGAATATATTGCTGTGCTCTGAATTCTCAAAAAGATGGGTGAATTCTTAAAAATTTGCCTGTATGCTTGAGATACAAGTTCAGGTTGCAGCAAAAGTTTGTCTATATCCAAGGCTATAAGGAGTGCTCTGAGTTCCAGTGAAGGCTCTTCTTCACAAGTAATGTTTGGGACAACTGCTTTCAGCTCTTAATTTTTCTTTTGGCTAATCTTGTCTCAGTCAAGTAATAACCTGTTTTCACTTCATTACTAAGATAACACTGTCAGTGCTAAAATATAATTGATTCCCACACTCACTGTTTGCATCTGCTACATGGTAAAGTATTCATTATCTTTTTGCAACACTTGCTTCAAATGACAAGTATTTTGTATGATGTTCTTACATTTTCTTATGCTGATGATATTTCTGCACTTCCTTCCATAATAAAAGATAGTTAATTATCAATAAGAGCAGTCCTTCTTGGACACCACCCTGTGCCACGGGCTCTAGGAGACCCTGCGTGTGCAGGAGGGTTGGACTAGATGACCTCTAGAGGTCCCTTCCAACCTTAACTATTCTATGATTCTATGATTCTGTGCATGTGGATGGGGTATTTTATGCTTCCATTTATTACCCCTATTGTCAAACAGCTACAAAATCATGACTGGTTCCTCTTAGTTACTGTTGCTTTGGAAACTACTTCCTTGATATTTGCATACATCTTTATTTGTAAGTGACTGTTCCTTCAAAAAGAGAATTAAAAGAGTCTGTTTGTTCTCTGTGTATTACAATTAATATCCAAAGAGCTCTATTTCAAACTGGTGGGCTAGAGTCTCTGAACCTTCCCAGTCAGCCTTCTGAAAGCTTTTTAACTCGCAATTCAATTTACAGTAGGCATTTCTGAGCTGAAACTTAGAATCAAAGAGGAAGGACAATGCAACAACTAATGAAATCTTGTCCCCAGCTCTTCACCAGCATTTTTGTCAGTGACCCTAGTATACTTCTGTGTAAACAGCTATTCTCTTTTCCATTGGTTGATTTTTCTGAGGAGGAAGCACTTGGAGCAAGGACTGTCTCACAGGAGAGGAGAATGTCTTCAAAGTGCTGCTGTCCTGTTTATTTCTGTTGCATTTGAGTCAGTGAAGGGTTTCAGGGTTTCCCCATGGTAAACCTTCACTTTTAAGAAATTATAAAGCTTTGGAAATTCTTGTCTTTTGAGACTTCATGATAATACAGTGTCCACTATAAAATAATAACATATTTCTCATCATTTAATGTCTAAACTTTTAAGTTGCATGAAATAGCATGGGGTTTTTTGTTTGTTTATTTGAAGGTGTACCCATTTAATTCACTAGAATGTGAAGGAATTAAGGGGGCCTAAGGGGACATAATTTTTAAAAATAGTTGCTGTAATACAGAAAACACAGAACTTTCATCTCATAACTTTTTCTTTAAATACAGCTTTGGAACTGCACCTTTAGTATCCAGTAATTGCCCTATTTGCTCTAAAAATCTGTTAGGGTGCTTTGTCTCTCTGGAATACTCAGCCTAAATACTTTTTACATTGGAAAGCAGCGGGGAGTCTGATTTTAGTGCTGGCTCTGTTCACCGTGACACAGGACTTTTGACATTAATCTTAAGAATTACATTTTATTAGAATTTTTTCAGTGACTGAAGTGCCTTTGAAAGTTACCGAGCTGACAGCCCTGCAGAATGTCACCCTGTATTCTCTACTGGTCAGGTACAGCACTGACAGCAACTACTCAGGCTGCCCAGAATTGTTCCTTCACCATCCACTCTAGGCAGGCACCGAAGGACCACCCTTAAAAAGGACAGAGCCATCAGTCATGACTTTATTCTCAAAAGCAGTAACAATTCTGCAGTGCTTCTTAAGGCAAAAAAAACCTCGGTCAAAATCATACTCAAATTAGCACATGAATTTTAGTCTCGGTCTCTGTACTAGAATTTTTGAATGTTTTGTAGCAAAATAGTTGGTTTTCTCTAAGTGTTGCTCAGAACACTTATTTTAATGAGTGCTACATCCTAATAGGGTTGATATGTCTTAATCTTACCTAGCTATCCCAAATCTGTAATCCAAGCCAGTTAATTTTAAAGCAGAAAAAAAGCACCCCCTTGTAACTGCCCAAGTGACACAGCAGTAAAGATTTAATAAGAACATGCTGACAAAAACTAAGCGAAACCGTCAGCTGATCCCAGGCTCAAATCTGGAAACTATCCAGCCAGCAAGCTGGAGCCACTAACAACTACCTGCTCCGGATGGTCGGCGCCCAGCCTGTGCACACACAGTCTGTCTGCAGGCAGGTTGTATTCATGGCAATAGAGACTGATCAATTGGGGAAGCATGAGTCCATTTCTGTTTAATCCCTTCCTCAGGTCACCCAAGCTGTGTATATGGAGAGGGAACAGGGATTTCCATTGAAATTGCTACCTCCCTCCTGACTATTGATCCTGAATGTATTCAAGGCAAAGGTTCGTTCTCACTGATTGCCTCCCCTGCACGGAAATGCTAATAACCCTTTTACAGTCATCTCTTTTTCAACCGTAAGCATGGCTTGTTTACCAGGTTTGACTAAAGTATTAGCAAGTCATTACCCCACTGAGAAGCAAAATGCTCTTTCCCTCTTGGCAATCTGTAGAATTCAGTGTGAAGCCTTTCTATACAGGGCACCTTATAGTTACTGTAAACTTGTATTCAGAAACAATACTGGAGCTGCATCTCATTACTTTTTCTTTCTTGGGACTAGAAAAGTTGGTAATCGGGTGGTTTGGGATGGCTAAACTCCAAACTTTGTCTTTAAAGGGCACAGTGACATCGCTACCTCGCATAGCCGTCTCATTACCCTGCCCAGCAAGTAGCCCATTTGCAGCCTGCCACAGTTCTTTGATACTTAGCCTCTCATGTTTTACACCCCACTTGCAGTTTACTGCTACAGGGTATCTGGAACAAGGCTCACAAGTCAAACAAGTCTGGCAATTAGACTGCAGCGTATGACACACAAGACACTGAAGACAACAGCTTAAAATATAACAGTCATAGTTTGTTCTTATCTCAAATTATAATTCCCTGTTTATTTTATGTTTAGGAGCTATATACTTATATTTTAGAGAAAATATTTCATGTTCATCTCTAAACCGCAAAATTCTCAGGTGTGCAGAAGGACATGTATTAAAGAATGAAATTAGATGCCCTTGTATAAGGTGAGATGTGCAATATTTTGGAGATTTCATTCCTCCTAAATCTCTCTCCCTCTCAATCTACTGTGAATCAGATATCCATTCCCCACTTGCTGCATAGGAACAGCACATTTTAAAGGTATTAGAAACTTTTTTTAATAGGACAACAGGTAGTATTAATAGGAGGGTAGGTAGTATTAAGATATTCTTTACAGGCATTAGCTACATAGACTTTAAAATCAAAAAAACCCCGTGATCCTCATCTTACTAATCCCAGCAAAGATAACGAACAAGATCTTTGGGACAGTAAGATGTTGACCCACATCCAAATTTAAGGCCCTTTTTCACTACAAATTGGTAGAGCAAGCACAATATTTGTATGAATTATCTGACTTTATTCTTCTTCAAGATCCTACATTTACTGTTTTGGGCTTAAATTCTGAGATCTTCAGAAGAAAGGTCATTATTAAGTGTTTTAAAAGTATTTAATGTTAAGCCTGTTGCTACTAATAAACAATATAAATACACCTGGATACACCTGAGCAGGTGAAATGTGAAGTCATACCCAAAATAGTTCTACAATGGTTCTACAAAATAGTACAGTGAAGGAGCTGCAACACAGGTTAAATATCAGACAAAATACAAGAAAAGGAATTGCCTCCAAATAAACTTTCATCAAATGGCAGAGAGAGAAATATGCATCTTAAAAAATCCCTTTAAGCTTGCGTCTGACCAGAAATCAGTGGGTAGCAAAAGATGCTGAACAACACAGAGTCCTAAGGGAAAAGTCCAAATACCGAGAAAAGGATGCTGGGCTTTAACTTCCAATAGGTTTGGAGTTTTAAAAAATAATTGTCCTCTATAGCTATATTTTTTTCTCTTATGATGCATTTTAATTGCATTAGCTGCCTAAAAACATCCTGTCACCTCCACAGAAATATCGTGGTGCTTTCCCTAAAACAGAAGGCCTGACAGTTTTACAAAATTTTAACTTTTTGCATATCCTCTGACAACTTCTAGCTAGAAATGAATGAAAACCAAAGCCACCTCTGTGAAAAGAGCTATGATCCCCGGTAAGATCCCCACTGAGAAGCTGTGTACTTACTTAGTGCCTGAAATCAACTGTCGCTTGTCAAGATCATCATCAGAGCCATAGGCTACGTAATATATGTCACTTGCTTGGACAGTTTTGTAATCTGATTTTAATTTAAATATACATTTATATATCAGATGAGACAGATTTTATCAATTTCCAAGCAACAGGTAGTAAGGCTAATGGCCCCTCGAGTGGAGGCTAAGACTATAGACAAGTCTGAAATCACAACCTTAGAAATGTCCAGACTCGCTGATGGTAGAGTTTTTCAATGACAACAGTATGATTTCCAGACGTATGGCTTGCTTTTGTAATTGTAACTCCTAATTCCAGCTTTACCGTCTAAAGTGTATCTTGTATCAACAAGGTTACAGCAGCGTTGCTTCGAATCAGAAGGTGCTGCTTTAACCCCAGGTCCATTTCTGGAGGTTTGTTTACGATGATGTCTTTTCCTCGGGTTTGATCGTGTCACGTTTGGTTCGTGTGTTCTGACACACATTCCGCATCGCCTCGTGCAGTTAGTCTAAGGCAGCTCCATCCCCCATCGCCATCAGAGGGCGGAAGGCCGCAGGCCTCTCCTAAGCAGGGGCGACGCGGTATGAGGCGCCGTCACCAGAGCAGCTCGGCCGCGCGCCGGGGGCTGCGTTCAGCCTTGGGGAGCTTTTAAAACTCTTCGTTCCTGAAACAGCTGCGCACTAGGTTGTGACGGGGATGTGTCGCCAATGCTGCAACACTGGGTGTGTCATCAAAACGTGCAAACGCTCGGGCCCGCTCTAATTCCCAACTCAGACGCCATCAGTGTGGGAGCACTCAACCTGACATGGCTAATGGAAGTCCTGACTTGCTGTTGTAAATGCACAACACTGCTTGCTCTTTTCCTACGTGGTAGGCTGCTATCCGTAGAACTGATTGCAATAACACAAAAGCGTCATAGCAGAAAAATACTTCCAAGAATTACTGTTTACAGTTTTATTCCATTTTTCTCTTACTAGTCTATGCAGGGCTGTGAATTGTACTCATCTGTTCCCACTGTTCACAGCAAGCTTCATCCAAGCAGAAGTGGGCATGCTTTTGTGTTTGCCTTGCAGGCTTGGATTTTCTAGCTTCTACTAAACTAGCCATGTACATGATGCTAATTAGAAACGTATTTATATATGCCCTTGAGTCAGACAGAAATCATACGAATTAGCCTCATTAGAGGGTCATGCTGCTAGTTTAAAAAGCTCTAGGCAGCTAATGTTTGCTAAAACCAGCATTTAAGCAACATCTGATAAAGAGACATAGAGGTTTTAGAGGGATTAGATCAAAAAATCAAGATGAATTCTTAGAAGACATAAAGAGCAGTAGGTTGACATGCTGTATGGTTACTACCTCACCACTTCCCCATTGAGCATAGCGTCCACTTGCATGACAAAATTCCAGGAACAAAAAGCCAGATTCACAGGAGGACCTAGTTACCCAATTACGCTGCAAGGTACCTAAATCACGTATCACTGCTGTTTTCCCAAACCCTCCTGAATTGCTTTAGGTGTCTACAGTCCCTTGGCACCGCAGTGGTAATTACAGAGCATCTGAGGGTGGAATGGGCCTCTGGAACCCTCTGCTCAGGGGGGTCAGTTAGAACTGATCGAATGTTAGTGCTCACTTCTTACTTTTCTGCAGAAAAATATCATATTCAGGCATTTGTTTTCTGTCTGTGCTTTGGGAAAATTTGAAAACGAGACCTTCACATGTATAGACCCTATAGAACAGAAGCTGATGTCTTTATATAAAATGAGCTTCTGAGGGCATTCATTTAGGGTGAAGAAATGTTCTGTCAATAGAAGAAATGCACCTGAGAATATCTAAATCCCAAAGGAAGATTTAAAAGAGAAGCCCCATAGCTAGTTAAGGAAATGGCTAAGCATGTTTACCATTAAGTGAGAAAACAATGGTATTCATAAGATGTGTGTATGACAAAAAGAAGGGGCACTATTACAGGATTCTGTCATAGCTGACATCTTGTGGCTTTCAGCTGTCAAAGAGAAATATGCACAGGAGTTGCATTAAATGTTTTTTTTTCTTACCCTGCTATTCTACTGATATTCAGGAACGTGCACTTATAATACACCTGCTATTTTAGTTACCCGCCTGAACAGGTAATTTAGAAATATCCATTACAATAGGTAGGTTTTGTAGACTGTGCAACAAGAAACTCTGATCTAAAGCAGGAAGAAAACTGAAAAACAATCTGGTAAGTGGCAGAGTGAAAAGACGGAAGGACGCTTTTAAAATTTCTGCCAGAAAATCAAGTTACAAAACTAATTGAAAATATTCTGTCTAGTCCAGCAGTTTCTTAGTCAATAGCCTCTAAAAGGTTTGTGTTCATTTAAAAATCAGGTCCTGTGCCTACTGAAGTCAGAAGCTGGAAGCTCCTCACTGTCTTAGTAGGGAAGGAAAGTAAACAACTTTGAGGAGGGATTTATGGTTTAAGTTTCTGTTTCAAGATAAATACATTTTGGCCCACTTCTTCAGTAAGGTACAATCCTGTAATTTGTTGTGCTCCACCAATGACGAACTTCTCAGTGTCTGATCATGATTACAGCAATCTCTTCTAATCAGGCCTGAGACACCCGTCTGCCGGTCTGACCCTCTCTTCCAGGACATGGGCTTCTTGACTAATCCAGAACTTCAGGCACAGTGGAAATACTGTTGAGACATATCCAGTTCCTGACTATGACTCATGCTATTTGTGTTACTCATCCATGTGGGCACTAATAAAGCGACTATGAGGTTCTGGGAACACAGAGGATGGAGTCCAGGTCGCAAGTAGTACTTGCCAGTACTCCCAATTGACTATAAAGGCCTACCCTGGGTCTTATGAGTCATGAGGATGAATGCAGATCTTCATTAATATTGTTGGCACTGAGTTCCAGCTTCCTTAGAAATAACATACTGCTTTATAAAGCAGGAATAGTGGGAAGAGGATGCTTAAACACAGAAACTGTCTGATACCAGTGCACAAACTTTGTGAGAAAGACTTTGAGCTGGGGTTAAAAGGATGTATACCCAGTCATTAGCTTGAGAGTTTCAGATGCTATCTAAAATACTACGGGTCATTCACAGTATCACAGAGACTGGTAAACTGTATACCAGACTGACCTTCAGTTTTTCAATAGAGTGATCAGACTATGATTCCAGGATATTTAAAAGTTAACATTCTAAAAAGTTAAAAATGCTTGCAGAACAGATTCTTGAATTTCAAAGAACTCAAGAAAAAAAAAAAAAAGGTGTGAAGTAAATAAATTTGTCTCATAAGTTCATGGAACCAGAGAATTACAGATTCAAGGTTGGAAGAGACCTCAGGAGGTGTCAAGTCCAATCACCCCGCTCAGAGCAGGGTCAACTAGAGCAGGTTGCTCAGAATTAATATTGTTGGCACTGAGCTCCAGCTTCCTTAGAAATAACATGCTGCTTTATAAAGCAGGAATAGTGGGAAGAGGGATGCTTGAACATGGAAACTGTCTGATACCAGTGCACAAACTTTGTGAGAAAGACTTTGAGCTGGGGTTAAAAGGATGAACTTTTACAGACTTCTGTGCATCTCCAAGGATAGAGTCTTGACAAGCTCTGGGCAAGATGTTCTGATGTTTGACCGCTCTCATTAAAGCATCGCCTCTCCTCCTGCCACTAGGCCCCACAAAGATCGAGTCTGGCTCCCTCTCCTGTACTCTATCCCATTTTACAACCTTTATGGAAGAGCATTGGGAAAATGGATGATAGCTTTTAATGCTTAGACAAATCTCATTCTTCTAGGTAAGAGCTAGGAGCTACCACAATCCTGATGACACCTGGTTAAAGGGTAAATGCTGAAGCCCTTGCTCTGTAGTTATTATTGAGTGAGTGACAAGAAGAATTATCACTAATTCACTGTTAAACCAGAGGGGCAGCTCAAAAGCAGTCTCCTTTCAACTCAAAATTTCTTTTAATGATTTGAAGGATGAAATTCAATTACTACACCTAGAAAATCTGCAGACACTAAGAAGGGAGAAGTGCACTTACTTTGGTGACTGGATCAGATGTTGGAAATCAAAATGAGCTTGAAAAGTCAGACATCATCTGAAATTAAGAGAAGATTAAATTCAACGAAAACGAGTGCAAATAGACAAATATAACATCGAAAAGGATCTAGGGGTTGTAGTGAATCACAAACTGACTATGAGTCAGCAACTCAATATCGCTACAGAGAAGGATGGCTTAGGTGAAGATACATTCATAGAAATATGGCATGCAAGCCCTGGGAGGCAGTTATTCTGCTCTACCTGTGTGCCAGCTGGATCTCAAGTTCCTGTGTCCACTTTTAGACATCAAACTGTAAAGAAGACGACTTGAGCAAAATCCAGATAAGAGTGCAAAGAAAGCTAAAGGGTTTAGAAAGCACAGTCCATAGAAAAAGATTGAAGAATCTAGGTTCCTTTAGGCTAGAGAAGAGAAAAAATAAAAGAACATGGGATAAGCATTCTAACATGCAAAAAAAAAAAAAAAAAAAAAAAAAACGCTTTAAAACGAATACTGATCAGTTATTATCTAAGATCAGTGAGGAGGGGCAAGAAAATGTTAGTGGAATTTACAGCAAAGAATATTTAGCTGCAATATAAGTCCAAACTTTTTAAGAATAGAATATTTTGGGTGATAAAGTACTGGATTTAACTCTCATGGATAGTATTGAATTTGCTGTATTGGATATAATTAAGGTGCTATTGAATATAATTAAGGGCTTGGTGCTAACAGGTGTTGCCATCTGTTAGGTCTAGGGACACGCGAATCTGCTGCAGTGCAGGGGCAGGACAGCCTCTTGCAGGCCTCTCCAGACTTGTGATTTTGTGTTTTTAGCACAATGGATTTCCACTGTAAACTGATGACATCCTTTTTACAGTGCAGATGAATGGGAACTCTAGTTCCTATCTGGAACATGTGGGCCCTCATGAAGAGGGCAAGTTCATGTTTACCAGTCTCTGGAGGAGATCAGGGTCTATAAGTAGAAACAGAAGGAATATCTCTTAGTACTGCAGTTGCGGTTTACAGACTCTACTAACTCTATGCTGGAGGCCGTCCTGGAGGGCTCCTGAGGTTTTGCCAGCAAACTGGAAAGTTGGGGTGCTCTCCCTCTTCTGATGGACGTAGACTCTTCTCCCTGGCTGGTCTTGAACAATTCTTGATAGGTATGTTTTCTCCCTGGCCACTCAGAAATATTTCTTTTGGGATGTGAGAGCATACCAAGCACCAGATATTTTTCTTAAGTGCCCTGGAAAAATATAACCTTAAATTCTTCCTACACAGCTCCACATTCACACTAGGGTAAATCAACAGGTCACCATTGGCTACAAGGTGCATTTCATGGAAGATCAATGGCATAGAAGTTCTGCAGATAAATTAAACCATCAAAACAATTATCTGAATCTAGCAACACTTCTTAAAGAGCCAGGCTGCTTCTAATCTTTCAGTCTGCAACGTAAAGAAGAGGTTATTAAGCTGGCATGTGCAATCTGTATTAATAAAGCTTAGTTGGACAGCAAAACCTATTATGACGAAGTCAGTGGCTGCTGTTGTTCTTTCTCTGCTTGCTGGTTACATTATTTTCCTTGGAAATCTAGGTATTTAAAAAAAATACATACAAAATATTTGAAAATAAAGCTGCAGTCCAAACCCAGCTATAACTAATACAACCAACTGCAAGCTGATTTGTGGCAGCCCAAAGATCTGAAATGAGCTATTACAGAACTGAAAAGGCACAAGCACCCCTGATGTTCTTTAGCTGGAACCTTGCTCTGCTTCCAGATCTAATGGGCCAGGTTCAGAGGAAGCAGATCTCTCTTTTTAATAGGGGCATCGTGTCTTTCAGTGAGTATGAATTGACTAATCATTTCTGTGGATGCTATGTGATTCCCAAGTAGAACTAAAATCATTTAGGAATATAATGTTTTCTTTATTATTTTTATATGAATTAGAATGTTGCAATAGATAATGCATATAGATTCCATGATTTTCCTTTTTTCCAAGTCTTGAAACAATGTTTCTTCTTGTTAAATTCTATAGAATTTTTCCATAAAAGAGACCAGGTCCAAAGATCCTTCCTCACAGCAGGGTCATTTCAGGGCAATATATAGAATTTCATTTCCTTATCTGTGCAGTCTAACTGTGTCAAACTCTCTAAATAATTTTGTGATATGCTTTTTGGGACAAATTCATTCCCAAAAAAAGCTAGCAGAAGTCAATATAAGCAGACTTAAATCAATATATTTTCATCGGTGATGAATTTATCACCCACTCCATGGTGGGGGAAATTGGAAAAAATAATCCAACTGTCAGGTAACAGATGTCAAAATCAAACTGTATAATAAGACAAAAGACACAGTCACTTCCTGGTAAAATCTTCGTTAAAAATTATTATATTACATTAACCTCCATTCCTTCCAATAATTACATAGTCATTAAAACTACAGTCTAAAGGGAAAAATGCATAATAGAAGAATTCTGTGAACAGTTATTTAATCTAATTGTTTAGTGCATCTATATGAAGGGCTTTTTGCTGAATTTGGGACAAACTGCTATCAGACCTTTGCAGTCATTCTATTTAATTACTTTTCTGACAGGATCATTTTCTCTCCTAGCCCTATATACAAGGATAGTTCAAAAGGCGAATTGTGATTATCACAGCTAAAGGAGAGTCATTCTCATCATTCTGTAAGTGGCTTCAGACCACATTTACCTCACATTATCCAGCATCAAATGCGCTACTACTAAAACCTACTAATTTCCACGTAGCATTTCCAGTACTTCAGCTACTGCCACGAACAGACCCCAGCGTTTAACTTCTGTCTCACTGCCAGCGCCAGCATGCAAAACTGTCCAAAGACAGGCGAGCACAGATCAGCAAAACCTCTGCTCTGCTGCAGCTTAGCCAGGAAATTCTGGGCTCATCTAAACCTTGTCACTTTCTTAACCTGCACGGTGGGAAGGAAGGAGCCTTCCTCGCTGTGCTCATTCATTACCTGGCAGTCCGGTGGGGAAGGCACCGCGTTAGGAAGCGGAGGTCCCGGTTCTCCCTCTCCTTGCCTGGAGAGGTGTGAAGCCACCCACTGCGCAAGCTCTCCAGCTGATGTGCTCCTGGTGACAGAAGATCTGATCATGTCAAAAAGCACATGAAAACAAGCGGTTTCTGCACTCAGCGGGGGAGTGTTCCTGCTCTAAGGAATGCTTTCCTGCTTTAGTTGTAAGAATTCATTGAAGCAAGGAACAGAACTCACCCTTTCTATTCCTTATTTGCTCACACCTAGTCTCCCTGCTAAGCATCCTAAGAACCCCCTCATAGGCATGTTTTTACACTTTCCTCATGAGCCAATGAATATTCATTCCATGCAAAGTAGAAAGGTTTGAACAGAAACAATAGGAAACCTCACACCTTAGTGCCACAAAGCAGCTGATGGTTCGTGATGTGCATATTCACCTGGAGGTGGGAAATGTCAGGCCAGATTTCCTCAGGCAGCAGCAGGAATTTAACCCAGGCCTCCTACAGTCTTGCTGAAATAGGCAGGTCCTACAACATGAGCCTGTTCCTCACCAAATCTTCTGCGTTAACTTTGCTTATGCCTACATATAGCTGCTGATCCTTTCACTCATACTGGTTATTTATCAAAACATATTAGGAGTGTCTCTATGATGCTCAGCTGTACTTTACATGTACCTACATGTGCTTTAGCCTGCAGCATTTGTTTATTCCTCCTGATTTTCTCAGTTCTACTTGTTTGTTTGCCTTTGTGTATAACACTGTGTATATGTGGTAGGGAAAGGAGGTCAGTTTTCGCATTGCTTCTATGCAAAAGCTTTTGATGTCTTACGACCACTAAGTTCCTGCTGGAAGGATAAGAAGGCTTTGTAAAGGGATGCCAGAAGCTAGCTCAGGGTTTGGAATCACATGCTGTGATAAGGTCACCTGAGAGCTATCCCTTAACACTACCAAAATCTTGGCAGATCTGCTCTGAGGGATTCATGAACGTTAGTGAGCCCCGTTTTGCTGCATTTACTGTAGAAATGGTAACAATCACATTGCCAGGAATGCCCACTGCTTTTGGATACCCAACTTGACATTCCTATTTCAGAGCGTGCAGCCTTTTTAGAAAATTTGATGCAATGCAAAGCAGCTCCAGCCGGAGCTCTGAGCACTCGCTCTGCCTGTGACGCCTTCCCCAGCTGTTTCATATTAGATACCCAAAAAATGAGGAATGCATAGCTCGTGGCCACGTTTTCTGAAAGCTGTGGTTTGGGTGACTTTCTCGGCATCATGTAGGACTCTACAGAGGCAGGGATAAAATCCCAGATAGCCAGGGCAGGAGTCAGATTTGGAATAAAAGAGGCAGTCGTCTGGGATGCAATGTTTTCCTCCAGTTCACAATCAGCATTTGCCATAGACCAACACTGACCCTGCAAACTGAACATGTCAGAATTCCTGTGGAATAAATAGTATTTGGTTATTTGACTTTGCCTTTAACTCTTCAAGGTAATAAAAGCAACTTCATGAGGTCTTGACTGCTGTCTGGTTACTCTGACCGAAAGAGCAGTTATGCTAAAGCACGTTTCAGGCCTGGGACCCCATTATGAAGAATAGCTCCTTGGAAACACATCACACTGAGGTGGTAGAGGAAGCCAAGATTGTGTGAGATTAAGAAATGAATTAAAGTCATATGGATATTTCTGTGATTTTGTTTGTTTCTGTTCACTTTTGTGTCTATTTATGCTCTTTTTTCTCCCCTTGCACAGCAAGAGAGAAACACATCAATGTGTCAATATTCATGTAAAACAGTTATTAAAGTATACAAATATTAAAGTGTATAAAATATTAAACTATACAAACATTTTACATTCTTCTTCATGTAGTGTGAAGTATATGGTTTCAAATAAATTAGTACTGTTGATAGAAGGTTTAAAAGGGGATCAATATTACATTACATGTTACATATGCCTAGACTTAATCAAACCTGATCTAGATCTTTGTGAGAGAGAGTAGGGCTTGACAGGTAACTTGACTAAGTCAAACTTTAATGAAGGAAGTTTCATGTGGAAGAAAAAAAATAGCAGTACTGTTCAATTACCAGTGGAATCTCATGCTGATTTTATGTATCGCAGGATTCGTCCTCAATCCACCAGGACAGGAGTGGGAGAAAGTATGTTTCAGCAAAGACACTGAAAACGGCTTTTGAGACCGTTTTCTGATGACTGTTCTACTTGAGCGGCGTATCTGGAAGCCACTGATCTCAACAACACAGAGGCCAGAAAAGCCTCATGTTCCTGATTCTTACTCAAATAACTCAGAAAATGCAAGGTAAGAAGATGCTGCTGATACAGGTACAGCAGCTAAATGGAAATGCAGAGATATCGTTCCAAAAGTGTTTCTGATGACTATGATAGGTTATGCAGAGAGAAACCATCACCTCACTCTCTGACCTAACTTTTACATGCTGTACACATAAAAACGGTAACTCATTTACCACTTCCATGTCTCTTTATAGAAAAGAAGTGCAAGGCAGACCTGATTAGGAATAGCATTCTTTTTATAATTTATGGACTGAAAAATTGCTATAGTAATTTTTGTGGATGTTTGTATAGCATTCATGGCTAGCTTTGTACTGATTCTCTTGTCTTATAGATAAATAAGACACCTCAGGTTTGAGGACAATTTAGCTGGCAACTTTCAGTACTTTAAGGAAGGGAGGCAAATCTTCCTCTGCAGAATCCAACAAGGGACCGAGGTCAAATACCTCTAGAAGAGTCAGTGTGTTGTTCATACCTGATACAACTCGAAGCAGCCAAATAAAACAAGAAATGTTGTTGATTCTGAAATCATAAAACAACAACAAAAACAAATCACACAGGCAATAGTTGATGTTACTATAGATTGGCTGAAACACAGCCAGGATGCTACAGCAAATACATTTCCTGAGAATTGCAACTTAAAGCTTGATCTTAATACTAATAGCATGAAGGCCTCAGAAATCAGGGAGTAGAAATTATATTTGAGAACTCTGAAAAGGAAGCAAATATTTTATGCAAACACTCAATTAAAAAGTTACTAGTGCAAATACTCATAGAGACAGGAGAGTGTAAAAAAAAAAAAAAAAGATATGGCATTAATCAGATCTTTGATGATGCCGCCACAGGACATTACATGCAGACTAAAAAGTATGAACAGCAATTTCAGTACGAAAATACATTCTTTAGATCCTTTAGAGACCATAGAGGTCCTATATGGAGTACAGAGAATGATCCAGCACTGACAACACAGCTAAAATATATGTAAGATGCCTTATGATCCTACTTTAAGGGTAGCTTTTATTTACTCACACTAAATTGATGATTTCTGGTTTTTTTTCAGTGATGACTTTTATTGCTGAAGAAGAAAAGGATGAATTTTTTACAAAAGCTAAAATGAGCAAGAGAAGGTCTTGCATCGAGCACCACAGACAAGGGGGGATTCGTACTTGATTAAAACAAAAATATTGAATGCTACACTAGCATATATATTGATTGGGTAGAAGATAAGTCACATTTTGGTTTTGTCTCTTATGTAGTAAATATATTCTTTTATTAAATTATTTTCCATGGATAATCCCCAGCAGACACTACTGAAGTGGTTTCAAAAAAAGAAACAGAGCAGGACTGAGCTTTCCTCTTGCTTTGTGGGGTTCCTAAGCAGTACTCAGGAGATACGGACAAACCATCGGAGCGAGAGGTACTGGGAAACCTAATCACAAAACGAGTATGAAAGGTATGGCAGAAAGAGAGTTTGTTTGGAGCAGAATGCAAATTAGGCAGAAATCTTGTGGGTTAAATTCTCTCAAAGATGAAAATTACCCCTTTCAAATGCAAATGATGTAAAGATGTCTTGTATCTGAAAAGGTAAGAGTGCTCACTTACTAATGACACATAATATCAAACATATTTTAATTTAGGCTATCTGGAGTGTGCAAGTCAGGAAATTAATCTAAGCAGAAGCAGAAGTCATTAGAGGTATTTACAGAGGTTTTGAAAATACGCTATAAATTTTTAACTAGAAGCTCCTACTGAGAAGGTGGTAGCTAGAATTCAATTTCATTGGTGACAATAATGGCAAAATGAAAATTTTCCTGTAGGTAGTGAAGTTGGTGCTATGGAGTCACCCCTTCAAAAACGTACTCCGTTTCACCTACTACTCAAGAGCCCTTAGATTTTAAATGTGGCAAGGCTGCATTATGAGGCCTTATAATTTTTTTTTCCCCTCTGCAGTTAAAAATTTCCTTCTTATGTTGAAACTTCAAGTGATTTCTTTTTCCTGTAAAATGATTGAATTGCATGTGAAGAGGATAGGATAATTAAAAAGTCCAGCATGAAAAGTGAAAGTTAAAAAATGCAGCGTCTGACTTGTTTTGGCACATTCTGCAGTGAATCACAAGCTTAATTCTCTCAGGCTAGGAAATTAATAAGCCCCTCTAGGTCTCTTCAGGATACATTCAGCAGGGGGTTTAAACTGCTATTTTACAGCATTGTTTGCAATTGTCAGAATGTTCAAGTAAGTTATAAATAGCCTGAAATAAAGTAAACCAAGTGCACAGTTTGCTTTTTCCAGTAAGCAGGGTTCTTGTTCCCACTGGTACTTCAGGCTTATCAGGAGATTCCTTTGTTACAAAAGGATCTCTCCTCTTTGGTGCCCAAAAATAACTAGAAAGAATTGAGATGGACGACTGTGTTGCACAAGTTGGCCCTGTCATGTTGTGGCCAAACTGCATCCTCTGAGTCAGCCTGTACCGCTGCTCTCACCTGCAGCAGACGCGGGCTGAACTTCGGAGGAACGAAGCTCCACCTGGGCACGGAACTACTGGCAAGCACACGCAGGTATGCTAGGGGTTTTGGTTTTACTGTCCTACTTCTCAAATAGTGATTTCATTCATGCTTGTAAAAATTGCTTTAAGTGCACAGAATTTCAGACCTTTGTGACTTTTAAACATATGAGAAGTAATTGTAAGAGAAGAGTGCTAAGATTGCAAATGTGAATTTTGTCCTCTGATGATATTGGCTTTTTGATTTGTTAGGATGAATACTGATGACAGACCATGATGATAACATGAAGACACCTGCTACTGTATGTATTTTCCACTGGCTGGAGTGTGGGCATGGGAAACAGCATAGAAGAACCAAGGTACTTCCAGCTGCCTGGCATCTGCAGAGTCCTCCAGCCCAGCGTTACTGGAACTGCATCCACAGCCTGCTGAGCTCCGGGGTAGTCCCTTCACTTTAAAAAGCTGAATAAAATCTTAAAATTGCAGTGCATTCTGCTAAATCAAGGACACATGGAAGTTTAAAAGGCAGGTTATCAAGTTTTGAATATATAACCAAGACTAATTCATTTTTAATAATGCTATGATAAACTTAATTCCTCATATATTCTTGGGGAGTTCCTAATATGTATCTATACTATGCAGCAGGGCAAGTGTCAATCAACACATGCATACAGAATTTTAATAGTGAGACGAGTCAGACTCTTCACCTCCCTGAATGACACTGATTCATGGAAGGAAAGGTTCCCTACAGACACTGCAGCACCATTCATTATTTAATTCAATTCCACATTTAGTTTTGTAACAAAGACCTTTAAAAGCATCAAGTAAAGGTGATCTCCATTTGTTCATGGAAACGTGGGGGAAACTGCTTGACAAATTGTGGCTAATGCCAAAAGAGGCTGGTTTTGCTATTGTGTCTAAGGAGGATTATACAGTGCAAGTCCTTAATTTTTAGTAAACAGGAAATTTTAAAAGAAGCTGTCTGGTCACGGCAGCTCTGTGTCTCTCTGGAGTTATAATATTTGACAGTCTAAGACAGGCGTTGCTATGGTAATTAAGCATTTTTCAAGGTTTCTTTTTTCAGATTTCTTCAGTTATTAATAATTTTCCAAAAACAGTTTGGAAAAATACCGGTACGTTAAAATATCACTTGTTCCTCATAAATGAGCTATTTAGAGTCTAATCCTTGTCTTTTAAAACTCTGTGGCAAATCTCCCACTGACTTTTATGGAAACATGATTCGGTCTTAAATATTTGGCAATTTCTGCATTATTTCCTCCAAGTATATTTTTTTTTAATCACAAAGTATTGAAAATGCCATGGCTTCTGACACATTAATTCCACCAGGACTTTCACGGACCTATTGTTTCTGGCAGCAGAGTTTAACTAATGCAAGAAATACTAACACTTATTTCATATCTCCTGCTGCTATGGAGTTGACTTTTGTGGTACCACAGCAATTGGACACGGTTATTTAACAATTTTCTCAGTGTACTTTATCTAAGCAGATGTGAAGCTAGTCTTTGTACTGTGAAAAGGAAAAAAAAAAGTAAAAGGGATTGAGGATTACAGGAAGGAGCCTGTTGTGATTTGACATCTTGAACCGGGTATGTTCCCCTGAGAGCCCCTCTGCCCTGCTGGCACCCTGCACGTGCTGGATGTGATGGAGCGGTTCCTGGCCCAGGAGTTCCTGGAGGAACTGCTGCTGAGGCCACACTGTCCCTTGCAGCCTCTCCAGTACGGCCTTCCAGGAGAGCCTGTGCCTACGTGTCCCAGCCCAGATGCCTGGGATAGCCTGGCACCTCTAAATGCAAAGCACAGCAGCCACACACTTAACCACATATGCCTTAGCCAGAGACGGGCATCACCAGGACTGCAAGAAAGACTAAGCAAGTGTTTGACCGTTGTAGATAAGAGTCAACATCTCAATCCTTAAAAAAAACAGACTAGGTGTCTCCCGTCTCTCCCATGACAGTGGAAAACAGTGCTGGGAACTGTGCTGGGAGGTGGAAACCGTGCGGCTGGGTTTTTATCCTCCTCCTTACTTGGCAATTGCCAATCACTTCAGTGATCCCTGTCGACGCTGCTGCCACTGTGTTTTTCACTGAATTCAGTGTGTGTGCAGTATAGATCAGACTCCAAAAGGCCTTCCCAAGAAGGATGCTTCCCCTGTGTATCCCCAGGAATCTTAGCAGGAGATGGGATTGGAGCAGACGTCCAGTTCAGTCAAGAAGGTCATTCCTGGCAGCACACCATGTGGCACCCAAACAGGTTTTCTGGGTAAGGCTTAGGTGTACAGACAGTCTTTCTGGCTTAACAGACAGGTAGTCAAGATATTTTGGTTTTTATATCATAGTCTTGGACCTTCACACCTTCTTCCTGAGCAGTATTTAAGACTTCTAAATTTTTGTTGGCACTTGTTCTTTAGGAATTGTGAGACAGACTGCATCTCAGTTCTGCAGACACACAGTAGCTATCTCTTTGTACATTCTCAGGACCTTTGTGTAACTTCTTCAACACGTGGGACAGACAGCATTATGTTTTATTTTTAACTGTTTGAAAATTCCACCACTTAATAAAGGAACTGAAAAAAAGAATATAGGTAGCTGGTGGTTTCAGATCATTCCTCAAAAAAGAAACTCCTAATTTCTGTGATAAACTCACCTAGTTTGGAACATATCACATTTCAACACACTAGAATGATCTTTCCAGGCTGACTGGTGTATACGCATCAACAAAAAATGTTTCTGTTGCAGTGTTCTTCCCAGTCTTGCATTTTCAATATTTTCAGCTCCCTATTTTACAACAAAGGACTCCCATGATATTTTCACAGAATCACAGAAGGGACCTCTAGAGATCATCTAGTCCAACCCCCTCCTCCATCAGGGACCCCTAGAGCTCGTGGCACAGGGTGGCACCCAGGCGGGTTTGGAAGATCTCCAGAGAAGGAGACTCCACAGTCTCTGGACAGCCTGGTCCAGGGCTCTGTCACCCTCACAGCAAAGAAGTTCCATTGAAGTTCCATATAGAGATGGATCTCCCAATTGGGTACAATGGGACTGTACCATTAGCCTGTCACTGACCACAACTGAGAAGAGTTTGGCCCCATCCTCCCTACATTCTCCCCTCAAGTATTTGTACATATTGATCAGATCTCCTCTTGGTCGTCTCTTCTCCAGGCTAAACAAGCTCAACTCGCTTAGTCTTTCCTCATAAGATAGATGCTCCAGTCCCTTTATCATCTCTGTTGCTCTAAGCTGGACCCTCTCTATAAGCTCCAAATCCCTCTTGCACCGGTGAGCCCAGAACTGCACCCAATACTCCAGGTACAACTTTATCATTTTGGCAAGACAACCTAAACAAGAAAGGTAGAAAAAGTTGTCACACTAAGTAAAACCCACCTCTCACATTCTCATGATATTCCTTCTTCCACCAAACCAGCAGACCACAGTATTTTTGTGTAGTGTGTGTAAACTGCCTTACAAAATATCTCCTCTTTAGCTTGTCCAAAACTAAGCTACAACTTGAAGGAAATTAAGTAGAATCCTTGAGATTCATTCTCTTCAGAGGTCTTACCAAGAGATTACTCTTAGTTCAGCTCAGAACACAAAAAGTGCACGTAAGCATTTTTTACTGAAGTGCTGCAGGAAAAGAAGGCTTCAGAACTAAAAAAGAAAAAGGGGGAGAGAGAGGTGTCAATATATCACTGGATCTGTGCTCAGCTTTTTGGATTGTTCCCTCATCTGTTTGATGAAAAGCATGGTAACATACAGTTTCTATGGAGAAGATGGTAAGAAAGAAGCCAACATTTCAGACGTGAGAGCATCAACCTCTTTGTGGAAAAGTCTTAGAAAAGACTTGGAAAACTCCACAAGTACATGTCAATGATGCAGACCAACTTGCTGGCTCAGCGTTCAGGAAGTTCTTTTTTTGTTTATTTGTTTGCTTGTTTGTTTTGCCTTTTTTCCTCTCTCTGTGGTTTTCTCCTGTTTTTTAGAATATGTGGCTATTAAAATATGTAATCTATAATAGACTTATAACAGATTTATTAGAGATGTTCACAGGCAGCACTATACCAGGAAGGCTGAAACCATGACAAGCAGTGTAGCACAGTTTGCCAACAATGCCCGATCATCAGTCCTTGTCTTTATCTTCATTTTCATGGAACTCACCGAGGTAGCAGGAGTTTGGCAACATATGCCGTAAACAAACCAAATCAGCAGAATAACTTCTGAGAGGTCAACTTATTATCAATATAGATTTCTCACGGATTATCATATCCTGAAAAGATTTCAAGTGATTGATGAACATTCCCAAAAGATCTCTTGTGGTCCTCTGGGATATTCATACTTGAAAAGTGGCCAGATGCCAGTGGTAGACTTGACCATTCGGTTAAAACACATAAGTTCCTAAAAAGACTTTGAGGGAAGGTCTTCACCTTCAGGAAGGTGAACAGTTAATGTCTGCAAGAGTGAACCAACAGATACAGGATGTAATGCTGAACAGGATTTTCTAGGTCAAAAGATCTGATCGCTTGCCAGCCATGAGGCTTATACTTCATGGCAGCCTCTGGAAAATTTTACAATGGTGAACTGTTGTTCTCAAGGTAGCGTCTTGAGTTGTATAATGAATGTGATAAGACCAGATGGTTTCTGAATAAGGAGTACTTGTCCAAGCCCTGAGCTGGCAGCGATATTTTTTTCAAGACTTCAGTGTCTGCCAGGTGTGGCTCGGTGCTCTGACAAGTCCTCTCAGGAATTGTGCACTCAAATTCAGTGTTCCGGAGTCCTGGAAGGTCAGCTGCTTAAATGTATATCTGCACAGGAATGCTCTGCGACAGTGACCATGGGTTAGCATCCCTTGGCAGGTTATAGCTCACTTTTGGACCAAGTGATTTTTGGCAGTGTTCCTGAAAGGAAGCAGAACTCCATGTGAGATGTGAGCACAAGGAACCCATTGACCCTCTACTCTGGAGGCTGTTTTCCCAGCCCAGTAAACATCTTCGTAATGTTTGGACTCATTTGAACTCTGTAGCTTGAGATTACTACAGAACAGCTTGTTCAGCTTCTGAACGAGGACTAGTTTTTCATTTACACAACAGTTCAGCAACTGTCACTTAAGGTCTATCACCTCTAGGGATACGGTCCCATTTTGTACTGCACAAAATCCTTGGGGTCAACAGGGACCCCTCATCAGTCAACTGACAAAGCTTGAGATGCGCCAAAATAGGCTTCTATAAATTTATTAAGTATAAGTGACATCAACTCTACTTCATCATTGACCAGAATTAAGTGTCCAGCAACTTAGATGGGTATAAGCTGCAAGAATGTGTTCCAGAAGAGAAAGATACTCTCTGCCAGCTCGGCACACATGCCGGGCTCACCCCCAAACAATGCACGTGTTCACAGGAACTCTTTCTTCATGACAGCTGTTACATATGACATGCACCACACGGATACCTGTGGTTATGTCCACACTAAAGACATAGAGCAGAATGCCAAAGACAAACGGATGATTTTCAGGAGAGTAGTTGCTCCTTGGTGACCGTGGCTGCTACTTGTTGAACACTGGCAGCAGATAATTATTGCCCATGGGCTTAGAAAGACCTACAAAATCTCTTGATATTCTGGACCCTGTCAGCTTTCCAACATGCTATAATTACTCCACAGCAGTCAAACTTACTAAAGAAGGAGGCAGAGCATTTACTGACATATATATATACACACACACACATATATATATATTGCTTTTGGGCTTATGAGCCAGTGGCAAGAAGTCAGTCAGATCCTCTTCTGGCTTATTTTTTCAGTTCTAATGCTCATCCCAAAACCTCAAATTTGATTTCCCACTTGCTTCAGTTAGCAGCAGCTTTAAAAAAAAAAAATGGCCTTGGAGTTGTTATCTTATACACAGGAAGAATGGGGTCTGAGGCCCTGCTTCTTACTCAGGTCTTTCATGGATAATGGAAAACGTACTTATTCTTATCAGAGCTCTCAATAATGCCCCATGCTACCATCATATAATGGGCTTATTGTATTAAGTAAAAATTCCTTTTGCAGATCTGCTCTACGCAATGTGTCCTTACTCAGGGGTTGCTTCTTGGAAGAGGGATGAACGGTTGAAAGCAGGGGTGGGAGGTTCTCTAATTTATTTTTCCATTTAAAAAGAAAAAAAGATGTTTCCACATAAACATAACTGGCAAGAAAGGCACCACTTAATAAATGATCTAACATTATTTACAATTCATTCAAATAAGATACACGGAACATACTGTTGGTGTTGCACAACATCTAGCTTGTATAGTCTGAACTCTGTGCAGACCTTGTGCAGGCCTTAGGCATTTCCTTTCTTATGACTTTTAATGGCATCCATTTCATGCAAGCTGGAGCATTAAAAGATTCCTGTTCCTCCTATTATTATTCTTTTCTAGTTTAGGGTCACTCACCTTCTGCAGGGGCGTTCAGCAGTATCCAGAGGACAAGTTCCCTCTGGCCTCTCTTCAGCATATGGACATATTTTAATACCATGCTGTCATGAATATTCATGCCTTCCTCTTTGCTGAACTCCTGCTGTTTTAAATGCAGTTAGGTGTTACTCAGAACAGGGACTATGAAGGGTTCAGCTGCAGCTGCCCTCCCTGCTGCTCAAAGAGTGGCCAAAAAGGGACCTGTGTCTCCAGCTCTGCTTGCAATGCCTCAAGCCCTAGGGATATGCCACAGAGTGGACAAAGATGGGGCTGCCAGGGCTCCTTCCTCATGAGAAATAATTGGACCAAAAAAAAAAAAAATTTTTTCCATTAACAGGATATTTTTTAATACATGACACTAAGATTAATTAATATAGTTACAAAGAGAAGTATGATAAAAAAGTGAATATGCAAAAAAAAAAAAAAAAAAAAAGCCTTGTGTGCATTCAGAGAATGTCTATCAAAAACAAACAAACCAAAAAAAAGAACTGTATGACATTTGGGGTGGATGCTGCTTACTGGATGAGGATACTGGACATCTTCTCAGCACTGACTGGACTCCCATGACCAAATTAATTGAATCTCAGGTTGCTGTAGCTGCTGCAGAAATCATGCTGGCATGTGTTCTGGAATGGGATTTTTTATTTATTTATTTGTATCCAAACCCTCTTCTTGGATCTTCTTGGATCTAAATAGGGAAGACAGTGTTCCCTTTTGCCTGCTTTCCAGAAAACTGATTCCAAAATGAAACAGCTTTCAATTACACAATCCTCTCTTCACTAAATGGAAGGGCTGCTGTGTAATGTTACAGCTCCTCCCATGAGTGGGCATGTGCTAAACCAACATCCTCTTGGTACTCATGGATTTAGGCTACTTAAAACGCAGTCCTTCTGCATACATATTACAGCAAACAAATTAGATCACCTTGTTTGGTCTTGCTTACATTGCTTGCAAGTTGCATTATTTTATGAAAAATAGGCTGCAAATGCACTTTTCAAGTGCTAAAAGGATCATACTATGAAAAATATGGAAAAAACTACATCTAGCCAAAATTTAAGGTTTAAGTCATGTCATGCAGTGTTATGGCAGATAAAAAATGTTGCTGTATCAGAATTATTGATCTCCACAGCATAGTACTTTCTAGTCATCCAACAGACCTGCAAGAGCCGGCACAAACAGGCTCATGTGTAGACAACTCATATAGCAGCCTTTTTTTTTTTTAAATCTGCTACTTGTCTTCTGAAAGGAATGCCCACAAGAAATAGTAGATAGACTTAGACTTAGTCTTGTTTCTAGCCCAATTTTGAGACCAGAATTAAAAAATTACAGGCAGGTCTAAGTGATTTTCTCTTTTCTCTCTGTTCATTTTTTAACAACAGAATAACTCTGAATTTCACATCACGAATAAGTTGAGAACTGTGACCTTGAGTTGGACCCTCACTCAAGTTGACAATGAGTTACTATAATTCTTGAAAGATTAAGATCTAAAGGCCCAGCTTATTTCTAATGGTGGAACTATGCTCATATTTTGCAGCAATACTCATATATCAAATTGAAGAATTAGCAGATGACAGACCAAAGTAAATATATAATTTTGTGTCTTGAGGGAATGAGCCTCAAGGATTAGCACTGGCAAGGCAGGGTCTGAAAGCCCCAGCTGTGATTCAGGCAACAAGAGTGCTGATGTGAGAGCACACCATGAGTTCCCAGTTACCCTTTGATCCACAACACATCATCCTCTACAAATGATCTACAAAACAACTGATGTCGTATGAACATCATGAAAGGCCCTTTGCAGAGTACAAGCACATCATAGTTATAGCTAGAAAATTTCTAATAATAAGACAAAGGAGGAAGGAGATTCTGTGCAGAAAATGAGAAAGATGAAGTCATATGGTAGGCTTAAGAGGTAAAAAAGATGATCTTGGACTTATTCCACTTAGCAAGGAAGGTCTTAGGATGGGGGAGAAGACTGAAGAAGCAGCAGTCAGGTATGTGAAGTGTATTGGTAGGAGGGAGAGGCCAGAGGAGAAGAGGTGGGACATCATCTAAAGTAATATTTGGGAAAGCACAGAAAGATGAAATAACAGGACACAGAGGGAGCTTGACGTTGTATTAGGGAAGGGTAAGAGAACAACAGCTGGTGCAGGCCAAGTCTGTGAAAAAGAGCACTGAACTGGGGCTCCCCTTCTAATGGTAGCCTCTCTTTACTATATAGAGTTGCTTTGTGAAGAGTTACCTCTTTTATGCAAGGGAACATCTAGTGCTCAGTATCACACTCTCTTTTTTTCCTTCTTTTACTTCCAGCAGTATTATATTTGTCCTCTGGAAATCATCCTTCTCCTATATTCGGCAACAGTTTTTCTTAGTGCCTGATAAAGAGCTGAAACCAGCTGTTTCAGACAAAGGTATTTTTAGTGTCTCACCAGTCACTGCTGTAATAGGCTTTCATGGCTCAGCATGAATTCCCTGCAGGTAGCACGGAAAGCTTAATCCACAATTGCATGAAGACAACTAAAAGAAGCCGTATAATATTTGCAAGCAGTTCTGCAATTCCTTTGTTCTGCAGGAAGGTGATCAGAGGCCTAAACTGAAAATACATCTGTTGAGTATGCTTATCTTAGGCCCTTGAGAGGAAAAAGAATGAAACAAAAGTAACAAAAGTATAAAAATAATTATAAAATGAATAAAACTAGAAATAAGGGACATCAGAGCTCTTGGTTATATATAATACAGTGGAAGGACATTAGGTGCTTGTAAACATATCTTCACTGCTGAATGATTTATAAATGATTGGTTCTAATCAGGCAGCACATCTAATGACTGCTGAGTTTTAGTGTCAATTTTTACCTCAGAACAAATTTGCATAGTTAATAATGTCATGAAAAAGCAAGCCTTAAGTTTTGAAATGCCCAGCTGCATCTAGTCTAGTTTAAACAGAAAATCATTAGCCACACAGCTCCTTTTTATTCAGCAGATATACACAAATATGTTTCAGTAAATATGTATATTTATATTTATATATATATTTTTATATATATATATACTGAAACTTTTAGAGTCTGTTACCAGCTGTGTGATAACTCCTCCAGAATATATTAGGCTCCTAATGGACAAAACTGCTAGATTTTCAATCATGAAACCATGCCACTGCCTCTAGCAAGGCTGCATGGGTAGTTGTGGATTCCGCTCAGAGTTATTAAACACTCCACTGCCTGCATTAGCTTTAATTAGTAGATTTTCAGCCACCGAACAACTGGTATAACCTAGCATGATGACATTCTCAGCCACTAATCAAATCTCTCTCTCTTTTTTTTTTCCTTTAAATGTACACATGCTAAATCTATCACCCAGCCCTGGTATATATGTTACAGAACTAGTTAAGAGCTTCCTTATGAAATGAATTTCCATTAAGAAATGCCAATTTGTTGGAAAACAGTTTCTCAAGCCAACTCTCCTGCCAGCTCAACCTCTCCTTTGCCTGTCTTCAAGCTTTCTCCATCTGCCTTTTCTGATTGTCCTCCAGCTGCCTGCTAGAGGGGATGGGAGTCATAGAACAGCTGTAGCTGGAAGGCACCTCTGGATTTAGTCTGGTCTAAACCTCCCCCTCCCTGCCTACCCTGATCAGAAAGGATCAGGGCTAGAATGGGCTGCCCAGAACTGTGCCCCATTGGGTTTTGAGTATCTGCAGGGATGCAGACTCCAAAACCTCTCTGAGCAACTTGTTCCAATGTTCACACACAAGAGGTTTCATGTGTTCAAGTGGAATTCCTGTATTTGTGCCCATTGCCTTTGGTACTGATAAGATCCACTCAAAACTTTTCTTCTCCCAGCGAAACAGTCCCAACTCTCCCAGTTTCTCCTCACGCTTGCGGTTCATGTTGGACTCACTCCAGCTGGTCCAGGTCTTTCTGCAGAATCCAGAACTGAACACAGCCCAGTATCCATCTCTAGATGAATAGTTGCTGTCTGAGCAGTGCCCAATAGCGCTGGTTGCCATCAGAGCCAGGATATCCAGGCTCCCAGCTGGCCTCACATCTGTCTCGAACATCTGCTTTCCTATGGGCTGGAGAAGAGAGTGGGCTGCTAGTCAGCGGCAAATCTGCTGCCCGGGTTCTCAGCGTTGCCCAGGGAAGGAGGAGGCGCCGGTGCCTCGGTTGCTCTGTCCTGCTGGCAGTCAGCAGGCTGCAGGGCGCCTCCCCCGGGCTCCCCAGCAGGCTCGCTCTGCAGCGCCCGCTTTCCTCTCTGCGGGAGCCACGGGCGTAGTGACCAGCGGGCACCCAGGAAACAAGCGAGGAAATGTCTCGGTCCTCCCAAGGCGGAGTTTTTCCAGTCTTTTCCTCCCACAGAAATGTGCTGGTTGTTAGCCTTTATGTCCCAAGATTTTCTTTTCTTTCAAAAGCAGTTTAAATAAAAGAGTAATTTGGCCTAGTTGTGGTTAATATATCCTCCTTTTTGGGGACATCTTGGTACACAGCAGGACATCCTGAACTGCGAGGAGACGGAAGCCTTAGGCTCTCTTGGAAACTGAGGATGAGTTTTTCCTCTCTTAAAATTACCTGTCTGGATAATAGTGAAAGTTCGGACTAGCAGCTCCACGTCACTGCATGAAAGGAGAAGGTAAAGCCAGGCCACATTTGAGACAGAGTGTGAAGCTCTTCTTGTCACACACTTGCTTAGCTGATCTAATGCCTGTTTGGAACAGGTTATTGCTTCAGCTGTTGTCTTGACTATGGTAAGGGCAATCCATCCTCATAACCTCAGGTAAGGAGAGTGTATCAGAAAACAGTGAGCAGTTAAAGTAGTGGGGCTGAAAATGATTATTGCTAATATGTGTGCAGAAACCACACTAATGAACCTCAGTGATAATATTCAGCAATAATAGCAGGCCGTGCTGCATATAAGAGGTGTCAGATCCATGCAAAACTAGTGCTGATAGAGTTGTGGTCTTTTTATTTTATTTTTTCTTTTTTTCTCTTTTTAAATAATATTAAGTTAGAGCTTGTTAATAATGTATATTGAAAGGAGATACTACTGTGTTAAATGTATGAATTTTAGATTTATTTTAGATTTAATTTAGATTTATCATGGCAGGAAGAACTATATGGAGAGTTATGTATTGACAAAATTAACTAGAAAGTATGGTGTGATACATGGTATTCCTTTTATTGAGATTTGCATTACTTATCACTATGATTTTTTAAACTGGCACCCTTAAGATTGTGATGAGCACATACTTTATCATTTATTTTTCATCTGAAGTATTTTTTAATACATTATTAAAATTTTTGTAACAGCTGTTCAAAGCTCAGGCCTTAAAAATGGAGGAAGAACTTGGAGAGTGATAAGTATTTTAATGAATTCAGTGGCTGAAAAATGTTTTTGACGAAATGGATAGGAAAATGAGTGTTGTAAAAACATAATGCATGGAGCAGTGGATTTAAATGCTTGATATAAACCTTTATCTTTAGCAAAACATATCTTTGACAAAAAAAATTTGAGGCGCTTTGTCAAT
The DNA here is from genome assembly GCA_003342815.1 of Eudromia elegans. NCBI lineage: Eukaryota > Metazoa > Chordata > Aves > Tinamiformes > Tinamidae > Eudromia > Eudromia elegans. Next base: position 1,226,461 of record PTEX01000223.1, on the reverse strand, counting down.
TATTCAACATTTTGCAGCCTTAAATATAGGTGTCACTATTATAAAACACACATAGAAGTAAACAATAAGCCATTATATTTGAAAATCATTGCCAAGCATCCTACACCCACTCTGTAGCTAGTACAGAAAATCACCAGTCTCTTCCTCTCACAAATCTCAAAGATCACACATGATATCTTGAAAGGGCTAGGAAGCTTTTTTTATTATGAAGATGTCATTGCTTATAAAATACACCATAATTGTATTTTAGTGACTAATTATCAGCTCCATATTATCAGAAATGACATGAAACAAAAGTTATCAAATGAAAATAAGTTTGTTTTAAGAAGCATTAACTCTTGCTGTTCATTGCTTTCACGCTGATGAATTTCAAAAACTTAGCAACCTCTATTGAATCAGCCAGATTTTCGTATAAAATAGGTAAGGCTCAGCTATGCTTGAAACATTAATTACTTTCATGCTGGAATAAACTTGAAAGAAAAGAACAAATTACCAGTCTGTATGTAATTCCTTTAGTATTAATTCAGACTTTGCAGTTGTCTAAAAGCTTTGATTTTTCACAGTCGTAGTCCTTCTGCTTGACCTTGAAGTGAAAAATATAATTGTGTGTTTCTTGCAGAGCAGAGCAGAGCAGGGTAGAGGTGGATGCTGGTAATTCATCTCAAGACTGGATAGGAGGAGAAGTGGGCTTATTTTCAGCCAACTTATTTATATAAATAATACTACTACCTACCTTTTCACATGGTGCTTTTTACCTCTTAATCTCAAATGCAGCAGCAAGAAGCTCAGAAACTCGAAGCTTACAGTCAAGAAAAGGGTCCCAAGGGCCTCATCCAGCCCACCCAGCTCCCTGTGTGGGCCCATGGCTGTGCCTCGTGCCTGCCCTCACCTTGGGGGTGCTTCTGCCCTCTCGCACCTCTGTCTCACCCGTCTCTTACCTGTACTCATTACATGAGCGACTGCTGAAATGCCTGTGCTAAAGCCCTGTGCTTAAAGATGAGTGCCAAACCAGCTGCATTCTCCAGCTACACAAATCCATAAAACTAATAGAACTAGATCTGACTATATCTCAGCTTGAAAACTCTCTCCTGTCTCTAATTATACATAATAATTCAGTGCAGTCACTGGCATAATTGACCATCTGTGTACTTTCATACGTGTGAAACGAATACTGGGAAAGGTTGCATGGGCTGGTGCTTATGCTCACGGAGAGGTGATGGAGAATAATGTAGACAGCTGGATTTGAGGTGAAATCCATATTTTAAATGAAATGTGATTTTCTTGTTGTTTTTGTGGATTACAAAGGAACCAGGCAGCATGACAGCAGAAGAGGCAGGTGGAGAAGCAAGGGTGGGACCAGAAGGCTCGCGATTTGTTTCTGAGGGAAAAAACCCAATTGTGTTTGTCATCCTTTCTGCTTCAAGTTTTGATTTACTCCTGGATGGCTTCCATAGCTAATCAAATAAAGAACAGTATTTCTTAAAGGCATCTTCCAAGCTGCCTCTGTGAGAAAAAAAGTAATAACAGATCTTATTACATATCATATATTTTCAGAAATGTTCCTAGAACATGTGAAGATGGTGTGGGAAAGGTGAACAGGGGAGATAATCCTCATCCTTCTTTAAAAAGATTTCACTATACGAAAAATCACTCAACAAGGCGGCCGCTTCTGAGAAGCTGGGAACAGGGATACTTTTCTCTCGAGCTAATACTTGGTGAATACAAGTGGCAGCCAGTCCGGATAGTCACGTCTCGGCCACAAAACTGCGTACATTAGACCTGGCATAAGCTCCATTTTAGAAAGCAAGCCTTTCCTCAGGAAGAAAGGAGAAATCCTCCAGCAAGAGTCCCATTTCTCTCTTAACAAAACAAAAGATTAAGTATAAGGTCAGGAGAGCATGGGCAATTGAGACAGCAACTGCTTTTGTAATCGGCAGCAGGATGAGGAGGAGTTTCTGGAGAGATGTTTCTTGGAGCCCTCTGCTTGTACCTTGCTTGTTTGTAATCCCAGGAGCCCAGCTTAACCCTGACCCAGATTCAGTGGTTTTCCCTCTAGAGAGAAACCTTAATAAAAAAAAATTAAATTCCACAGAAAACAGTATGGCCAGGAGAAAATTACTGATGCAAGGCAACACACATCCTGGCATAATAAACTAGTCCTGCCTTGAGGAAAGGTGTTTGCTCCGTGGCCCAGCTGTTATCACAGTCTTACAAGGCCAACAAGCACTGCCTCTTTTCTGAACTGTGGGGTCCAAAAGGCATTTTGGTGGTGATGAGGCTGGGACAGCGGCTGCTCTGCAGCGGCCTCATGGCCAGCAGGCTCAGCTGGAGGCCCGCCCGGGCTCCTGGGTCTGTGTGGAAGAGGGGGTGGGATGCCCTGCAAGCCCTTCTGCTCCCGTGGTACCAGCTTTGGCCACTGTTTGAGGCTGCGAGATCTGGGGACCCAGCGGAGGGGAGGCTGGGGCAGCTGCACGGGCCCAGGCTCAGCTAGCGACGAGGCTGAGCGTGTGGTCGGGGTAGGTACCCGGACACACACTCCCACTGAGGCTGGGGGAGAGATTTCTCCTCATAAGGAAGTAAGGAATCACAGAATTTAACACGTGGAGATTATTGGTTTACCACAAAGTCCTTCTATCTATGCTGAAATTTTGAATACATGATTATATTTATTACAGTACATATTTAATAACTGTTAAACATAGTTCTCAAATGTGTAGGCTCTACTTCTTTAATATAAATGTGAACCATTTAAAAATGTTTCTTAAAAAAAAATTGACCAATAAATACAAAAGGCATAAAAAGAAGTAAATGGCCTGATTTGAAGTTTGTGGAATTGTGGGTGTCCCTTTCCATACAGGCTTCTGGCTCTATGCGCAGCAGCTTCAAGCTGTGTTTGTACTTCAGGTAGTTCCTAGTTAACCTGGGACACTGTCAGGTGCATTAAACTCACTGGGTTGGGCAGCCAGCAAGTGCTCACACACCCAGAAGCAGGAAAAGGCTGTTCAAGGATATCATCAGAGATGGAGACTGGGCCTGAGCTCCTCTTCTCCCAGTCCTCAGCACAGGACACTCTGTAGGTGATTAAGTGATACTCAACACTGCCTGTGGATCCTCATTGCCCCGGTTCCCTTGCTCTGCCTCACCCAGTTTCAGGAATGCAGTGGCTGACAGGTTCTTTATTCTGCTTTATGCCAAGGTTTTGTGTGCTCTCAGCTGCACTCCAGATCACTTGTTACTTTTTTTTTCCTTTTTTTTTTTCCTTAAACGTCTCCTTTTTGTTTTAAAATGTTACTTTAAATCACCCCAGCTGGAGGTTTAAATATTTCTCCAGAAACTGGATCAAGAAATCAGTGCACCTTGTGATGAATAAATTAAGGCTACGGAGCTGCCACTCTGCCACGTGCATTGTGCTTAACTGAGCTATTATGCAGACACACAACCAGCACTGCGTGGACAGTCTAAACATATGCCTAAAACTAGTTGTCTGGATCCCAAACCAAGCTCTGAGTTCATGACACTTTCATATCCACATCGAGCTGAATGTAGGCTGTTAGCTTGCCCTCTCAGGGTAGAGCTGTGCTTCATCTGGCAGCTGGTCTCAAGGACCTGTCTGTCGATGGCAGTGAGAATTTGCCATTTCCATTCCAGTGCGTTCTCTCATCCCGAGACCAAACCAGCAGCACATGGGTTACTTAACCAACGAAACCCAGATAACACGCTCTTTGTTACAAAACACGCTGTGCTCTCGGGGAACCCTCGGTGAACCAATCTGAAAATCATTTGGAATAACGAGCATATATGAGGCTGTCGCAATCTGCCTGGGCACATTCCTCCAGCAGAAAAAGAGGTGAAAGGCAACCATCTATACGTCATGTATAAAACAACGAGAAGCTCCTGATTTAGCTTGCTCTGTAAACCCTTAGGTATGTCTCTACTGCCGTCTCTGCTGCCGTCTGCCCTGACTGACTTGTGATGGTGGATTCAACCTGGAAAGCTGAACATTTTCTTTTCCTTAAGGCAGAGATGTGATGAAGTTCCATGAGTACATTACAGTCCGTGAGAATAAGTCATAATAAACTGAGAACTGATTTACCTTCATTCATGAGAAGAAAACCACAGTGAATGAGAAGCTCTTGCTTGGGGGCAATTATGTCCCCAAGGGAGGAGGGAAGGGCAGGGGTATAGCTCTTCTGGTCGACTCTTGTGCCTTGAGTCTTTGTCAGCAGTTGCTACTGCTATCCTGCTTTCTCACTAGCTGGCACAAATGTGTGAATGAGCTTGAGGCCAAGCGCTGCTTTCCTTTAGCCCCATGACTCACCATGTTGCAGTGAGGCTGCAGGCTAAGTCACACAAGTGCTGATAACCTCCTACTGGCCTTCCCATGACTCTTTTTATGCGGAAAAGGACAGATAAGTTCGCTGGGAAAGCAGTGTGAGGCAAATCTCTTCATTGCAGTGCCAAGAAGAGCAGACTGGCCCAAGTCCTAGCCTTATCAGAGAGGGCAGAGTGAACAAGATGTGGAAACATTCTCACTGAGACTGGTCCCAGGCGCTCAGACCTGGATGGCCTCTTGACACTGCAGGAGACGTACACCATGCACGCTGGTGTCACCTGCCTTGAGATCCTGTCTCTGAGTGCAGAAGGCCCCAAGGAAAGTTCCTTTGGTGGTTGCCCTCTCTGAGCCAGAGTGCCCACCTGATCCCAAGAACTACTCATGGTGCCTGTGTGAGGAATGTCACTTCCCTCCTCCTCCAGCCTCTTTTCCAAAGTCAGCAGGGAAAGGAAAACAGCTTCAGGCCCTAGGGATGCTGAATAGCCTTCAAGCAGTGAATGTCCTTGTCTCCTGTCTGATATAGGAGGCCACAGATAACTAGGTGTCCAAGATGTCATGATTAGGTATCTATACTGAGGTGACATGGATCTCTTTCCTTTCTGATTCCCGGCATTCATTTGTCAGATCTTTATATGTCTTTTCAAGACTTTGCAGTCTTTTCAAGAAAACAGTGAGGCATAATTCAGAGAATAGAACAGACTGAAAACCCTTTTTTTTCCCTTTTTTTTTTTTTTTTTATAACTAACACTCCCACAGGGAGGTAAGAACAAAGGAAGAAAGGCCAAGACAAAATATCTGCAAATGGTGCTGGGGAGACGGAGGAGGGAGTCACATGCCTACATTTTCTATTGCTAAGCAACCAGGAAAAAAAACCCCACATATGAAATATCATTGGTATAAGGGATTTTTTTTCTTTTTTTTTCTTTGAATATAAAGATTGCAAAGTAGCAGTATGTTTGCCGAAAACGTGAGAACTAGATATAGACCTTCAGAGGGAATAGACGGTTTAGCAACACATTTTAAAAATCTTAATTTAAAAAAAAGTTAAGAAATAATCTATTAGACAAAAGAGAAGAGAAGCGTATTCATAGAAGAGAAATAGTTAAGGGACAGGGAGGCAGTTCTTTAAGTTAATGATCTACAAATGTCACCCAGATTTCTTACCCATCAAACTGTGCTGGCAAGTGACATTCCACCCTGTACAGCGCAGAAAAATCCCAGATTGCAATCAGTGCAAGAGGAAGAGCTGCCTCATGCCGTGATTGCATTGGACCTCCTCTACTTCTTTCTGTCTGTTCTCAAGGATGGCTGATGTCTGCACATGAGAGCAAATGGTCTGCAACCAGCAAGAGGGGTAGAGGATTTGTTAGCACGGTGTGTGCTGTGTCAATTCATAATTTGTGCAGCATAAATTTATTAACGCTTTAGTTACAACTTTTGAACCACAGGCCCAGAATATATATTAATAGGGATTTTTTTTTCCAAATGTTTACTCCATAGTAGGATTTAAATATATTTAAACATATCCTGTCTGACTATACTTCAACTTTGCCCAGGACAGCCTCTCAGCTTTTCCACACTGTCTATTGTAGGATACACATACCGTTCTGTTTCTTTTCCTTTTCTCCTGAGGTGTAACTTGAGTGATCAAGTTCAACTGTGTGAATCTGTGCAAGTTCTTTTTCTTTTTTTTTTCCTATTTCAGTATTGTTTTCATGTCTGCCATCAACTGAACTTCATTTTCTTCCTTTTTTTTTTTTTTTCCTCACAGATCAACTCTTCTAGCCCTCTGGTTATTCTAATTGTTTCATTTGAGAACGACTAATACTTTCTTGAAGAGTGGGGCATGTTACAAGGCACCGCAGAGCTCTACAACTGAGGGCCTTCCCTTGCTCTTCACTTCGTATGCCGGTTTCACATTCTCAGAGTAGTGCTTGCCTGGTTGCCCAGTTCCCTTGCCCAGTTTTTGATACAGCTCTGTTGATGATGACCGGCTATCTAATTATTTTTTTAAATTGCAGAGTATAAAAAGGCTGTCTCTCACAAAGGGTAACCCTGAGAGTTTACATGGATCTCTTGGCATGGCAAGCATGAAGACTTTCAGAGAATATTGTGATCCTGGATGTGAAATGTGCTGCTGAGAGAGAAAGGCAACTGAACAATTCAGTGTCTTGGATTATGGGACTTTGAGCTACTATGACTGCCTTTAATGAAATGAAGTGAGGTGGATTCAGATATTAATCCATGCTTCTTATTTCTATAGATACTTTAAGGGATATAAAAGTAGAGAGTCAGTGAAAATAGAAGTATTCTTTCTATATCTCTGTATTGGTACTGTATCCGAATCCTTTGATTTCCTTCTTTTTTTTTTTCTTTTTCTTCCAATTTCTGCTCCCCAACACTCTGACCTCCACTCTAACCTTGCTGTTGTGAAGATCTTTCTTTTTTTTCCAGTAAACACCTTACCTACTTTCATGTTCTCTGCCACTCTGCCACGTCCCTACCCCATTTTTTCAGTCGAGCCCACTTCACCTGTCTCAAACCCATTCGTGCTGCTGACTTCTCCCCAAGCTTGCTCTCACTTCCACACAACTGCAATTCCCACTGCCCTGTTTCTGCTGCCCTTGATGCCATGGTATCATCAGCCACGTTACCTGATGTGTCTGGATTGTGCCTGTCTTTTTTTTTCCCTTTCTGCTCCTGTGCTGGAAAAAAAGACTTTCTGGAGAGAGTTTCGTGCCCGCCAACTGTGCCCTGCTACAGGTTCACTGTTCAAGGTAAGAATATTAGTAGCTACAAGATGGATATGGTGCAAATTCCGTGGCTGGTTCTTCCTCTGCAATATGTATAACAGCAAGATTTGGGGGTAGAAGACAGGAGAGGGATGTTTGCAGCTAGCTGTGGCATCGTTCTTAGAAGTTTAAATACTGGAGTAAAAAAACTGGTTCCCTGCCTAAATTTTCTGGCTCAGTCTCTCTTTAGAATCATTCCAAGCAGTAGTGGTTGCCTATAAGTTACAACCCTGCAAGCAAACAAAATCCTGCTATGTGTCAGAAAATTCATATGTGAGCAGTTGAACCTCCCATAGGAAAGAAAAGAACGCCAGCACACGCTATAAATAATGTCTCTGGAAACTATGAAAAAAGCTCATGGACAAACAGCTTTAAAAACTGTTTTTTAAGCATCTCTGGAAAGTTTGAAGTTGAAAAAGTAGAAAGTTGATACCTAAGCCAGTAAGAGGACTTAATCATAGACTTTGAGTGCATCATGAAAAGATTAAAAAATAAGATAAAATGAAAAGGAGGCACAACTGCACTTAAGTGCATGCAATCATCCTCTCCTCAGAGGCTGTTTTCACACACACATTCCAACTAACAGGATGCAGAGGCAGCTTGCTACAATTTGGTTGCCACTCAACAACTGTGCCTTTCCTAACTTAAAAGAAATGATTTGGGAAAGGAGTGAGTTTCAGGCTGATTCACAAAACATCTGAACAATTTAAACTGGAGCAGGAATTCCTAAAAACCTGTTCATAGCAAAACATCATTGTCATTCTCTGTTATTATGATAGTTCCTGATGCCCCAGCCAGAATTAGAATGGTTATTCTTGGATAAGCACAGGGGCAAGAAGGAATTGTGTAGTCTGGAGGTATACAAGACATTTCTGAAGGACAGTGAAGTGATGATAAAAGACTTAGAAGAATGTGACTGTGGGACGTGCAAGTTATGAAGAGCAGACCGTGAGCTATGTACTCTTCTTAGGTACCTTTCGGGCCAAGCAAACTCCATAAACCCTAATCAGCACCTAGATGATAAAACAGAAAACATATTATCTTGATATGATATGATATGATATAGGAGTTGTATGGCCTGAGAATTTATTTCTGACGCCCAAACTTGCAAACCATCGGCATGATGACTTGGATGACAACATGTATAATAAAAGCTTGCAATGTAACTGGTTTTGTACTAGCAAGCTGCTTAATTAAAGTAACTACCTGCTTCATATTACCCATAATTTGAGATGGACACTTAACTGGAGCACCTATTTCCATTTTATTCTAACAATGTATGCGTTCGTAAAACCTTTTGAGAAGAGCAAAAAGCTGCTTTTAACCAGATCATCTCTCATTTTCTTTCTGTTAAAAAAAAAAAAGGAAAAAAAAGATATGATTAAAATTTAGGAAATGACTAATTGAGTTGCTATGAATATTTGGCATTAGTGATTTTCTTATTATTAGTGGTTTTACTTTTACCTCACTTATTGTATCGCATATTACTATCATAAAAAGAAAATATGGGGAAAAAAAACCTTTAGGAGAATTAACAAATAGAATAAAGTTACTACTAACATAACCAGACAAGTTTGCACAGGCTGTCTCAAACCTGGCTGGGATTGTGAGCTGAAGTGTAGTATCACACAGATGGTGGTCTCTAATGACTGGACTTGAGCTGTCCTCATGCATTCATACAGTGTTTTAACACAGTAAATGCATTTTCCTCGATTTAGGAGCAGAGATAACTCATTGGAGCAACAGTACCCTCTGAAATACCCCAGACTTAACAGTTTCCTGGATAATACAGAATTATCCTGAAATTATTTCTGTTATTTTATTGTAATTAATGAATTATCAATATGTATTTAAGGCATAGGTGATAATAGCTACCTCTTTTATCAGCCCATTTAATCTGTATAACTTGACCAGTGCCTCAGTTCTTTCCTTATTTACACAAATAAAGCTCTACCAATTTTCTTGTCTTATTGAATTACTGCATTCTACTGTTGAAAACATTGCCTTTTGCCTATGGCAGCTCCTCTGCTTTCTCTCTTTAATAAGTTTGTTCATGAAGTTTCATCATTCTTGTCAGCCATAGTCTAGCTGTTCTAAGCAGTCTAATTGGTGTGGAGGCATTTTTCAGATTTCTTTCTTTTTTATCTTTCCATCTCTTTTTCTGCAATGCTTTCTATTCCACAAATCCAATTTATCAACAAGATTTAAAACACTGAAAAGGCAAACATGTCATAATTAGCTGCCAAATTGACCAGTTTGCTCACTCTGCTATTGCAAATACCTTTCAGAGACTGCTTCAATCTCTCCACAGCCAGGACGTCACTTGCAATTCTATTGCAATTCTATTTTTATCTTGTGTTTGCTTTATTTCGTTTTGTTTTGGGTTGAGTTGGGTTGTTTTTTTTATTCAAAGCCAACATGCTCAGTATTTTACTGAGAAAAAGTAGGTTCACTCCGATGACATGACAGTTCCTTTCACAAAGGATCAGACTTCACGTGTCTGGGGACAAAACTTTGGAGAATGGAAGAAGAGAAAGCACCCCTGGACCCAGAGATAAAATACAGAAGCAAGTGTTTGCAAGTAGGAAATGTTTCTGGTTAATTGCAGTCAAAATGCATGCTTGTGAGAAAGATGACTTTATGAAGCATCGTGCAACCACAGGTAGTAGTACCTGGCACCCTTTCTTAACATTCTCACTTGTCTTAACTTTTAACAGATTCAGTGTGGGTTTTTTTTTTTTTTATCAGAGGGCTTCCACATTAATCATTTTAAGACAGGGTCTGCATTTGGTCCACATGGAGAAGATCACAACTACATTGGTAAAAGCCAGAGGTTCTGTATCCTGTGTTGGCCCAGGTTTGTTATCTCATTTATGCTCTGAGCTAAGAGGCTAAAAAGTATAATTTCCCAAGATACAAATTTATTGGGCAGGATTTCTTTAGCATCCACAGAAAGTTTTGCCATTAATGTTTCTAAGAATTTCTAATATTTTAACTGAAGTCTATTTTTTCCACATCTCTGAGATGCCATATACCGCAGAGAGCACATTAGCAGTGCAGCTTGGAAATGTAGGCATTTCTTGTGGGACTGCTTAATGATTCTGCCCATCTTTGGGCAGACTCTGCCCGACTCTGGCCAGCCAAAGGAACACCTTTGCTTCTGGCTTACACATCAGGCATTCCAACTCTTCATTACTTCTTGCCATAATTTTTATATGTCTATATGTCTATTTTTTTTTGCTTTTATCCAACTTTTCACAGAATATTAAAACATCTGCCTATTTCTTTCCCCCTAGCAGACAGCTTGCTATGGAGTTTTGGTTTGACGAAAATTCTATGTAATAACCTGGATGCGTTATAACATAGAACATAGATAACAGAGAAGCGTCCATGAAAACTGTCTGACTGCAGAGGCAAAATGTAGCTTTTAGATTGTTTTTTTTTTTTTCATTAATTTCAAGCACTGGCTTGATAGAGGTTATGGTGGTGGAAAAACAAGAAAGTAGTATAAAAACTGTCAAGATCCAGCCTGTCAGTAAATCCAGAGAAGGCAATTTCAAAACATGTATCTCTGCACCAATGCTAGAGAACTGGTAGATCTGGAAATAAAAACTTCAGAAAATTACAGAATCACACAATGGTTGAGGTTGGAAGGGACCTCTAGAGATCATTTAGTCCAACCCCCCTGCCCAATAACCAGTGTAAAAAGGAGGGGCTAGGGTCCACATGGTTACAGTGTAAGGCTGTGTAAGAGTGCTCTGAGGTTGTCCTGAGCTCCAACAGAGATAGGAGAATATATATAGTTTGTTTCAAAATCTGTTTTCTCAAGAAATAATACTTGGAGACAGTTGGCTGCTTTTGATTGCTCTTGTAATTACACCTGGAGGGAACAGAATTACAGGCAGTGAAGATAACTCAGCCCTGCCAAGGTAATCACTGCCAGTGCTGCCCTGTAGGTTAGCCGGTCGGATGACTCTGCTCAGAGATGCATGGTGGGTGGATGGCTCAGTTCTGAGCTCTGGTCTCAGTTGCCGGTCTGTAATACCTGCAGGGTAGACTGGACCAAGGTGAAGTCCTGAGCATCCCTGTTGTGGCAGTGCACACACTTGTAATTCAGTTGCCCTTAGATCACTTTAAAGTAGTGATTCTATCACCTGGATGTGCTAATGTCCCCTCTTGTAGTGGTGGGTACGATGTGTGGGCTGCCTCTGACCGCAGCAACACAAGGTGCAAGTGTCCCTCTGACACGCTGCGACACGTCAGGGAGCATTCCAGACTAGGCTACCAGGCTACCTGCCTCTAAGTAAATGTGCACTACAGCTTGGCTATACGATATTGCTGGAGTGGGCTGCTCCAGAATTACTAAAAATAATTTCTGGACTGTGTCATATTAAGGGCTTCAGCTGTCCTGACATGCATCTCCATAACGTTGTTTCTTCTCATTAGTGAGACTGCAAAGGAGACATCTCATCAATGTGCTGGGACAGACAACATCAGGCCTTTCCAGGAAGGCTATGAGTGATTCTCCCGTGCAAAGATAGCCCCGTGGAACTCTTGTAAGGCAATACTGGACGTGTGCTAAACCAAGATCATCTGTGGGGTCTTCACACCGCAGGAAGAGATGTGGCTAAATCTGTGCTAAAGATGATGGAAATAAATCCCTCCTTCTTCTGCTTATGTTGTGCAATGGAGCACATCTTGAGCAAAGACTTGTGTCCAGATGGCATAGACACTTGAAAAATTGGGCCTAATTAAGTACTGGCCTGTTTTTAAAAAGGTTAGAGGAATGAGAAGCACAACTGACCAGATAACTGTGACAGATCCTTCTTGTTACATGGCTTCTTCTATAGATATTTAGTAGTGTTTTTTCTAAAGCCAGTGGAATTACAGCTTTGCTTTGTCTTCCATGTTGTTAATAGGTGCTATAATGCATTTGTACCAAAAAAAAAATTAAAACAAAAGATAGGTGCATATCTTTTTTTGGCTGCCTCTGTATATGGGACCAAAAAGTTCACACTGCAGTTGATTTTTGACTAAATTATTTCCCCATGCAGAATTCAGTTCCATCAAAAACAAACGCATCTGGAAATTGTCTATTTATCTGACATTTAATTTAGAAGGGGAAAAAAAAAAGAGTATTTCTGAGAACAAATCATTTCAATTCAAAATTTTAATATGACCTTTCAATAATTTAAAAATATACTAATATTAGCATATTGTTCCTGAGTTTTATATCTGATTATCAAAATATTTTTTGAGACGTTTTAAGAAGAGAGAATTGCTGCAGAACACTCTGTTCCACTGAAATGATTAATATTTTTGCAGAAATTTTCTCCAGGGACAATGTCAAACTTTCTAAAGAGAGGAAAGTGTTTCTAATTCAGACATAAGGCAAAATTTGAGGATTCCCAGGCTTCCTGATGTTGTACGAACATGTATCTCAGATGGAGAAACACCAGACTGCTTAATTTTAAACAGCGTAATATCCACAAGGTAGCCCGTGTTTCATGTGGCTGCTTGATTTTGTTCAAGAAAGAAAGAGAGTTGGCAAGAATCTGTACCACTACCTATGTAGGGATTCAACTTCTGGTGGGTATTTCCCAGTTGGACGATATCTGACAAAACTGATCTACACACTTGCACAGAGCCTGTCATGCCTGTTGGTTCCTTCCTTCTCCTAAGGAAGAAGAATGGCATGAATAAGAGCATCTTGGCCCATAAAGTGCAGCAGCCTGAGCAGGATATATATCTTGCATTGCAGATTAGGACTGATCCCAGGTGGCCCTAAGAATCACAAAGGTAACTGAGTATCTTCCTACTTCCTTTGTGCCAAGCATGAAATGGGCAAAGCAGAACATCCAGGCCCAAGATGACAATGATATGTTAAACAAGGAAAAATGTACCTTCCTGAGCTATCAGTTGCCCCTGAAGATATTGAAATGTAAACCTGATGAAGCTTTTCCCTGGTGAGTTTTCCACTTATGGCCACTCCAGGGAAATGAATTCAGGGTCATAATCTCAGAAAACGAATAGGCCTTATTTTGTCTTTACGTAAGTGCTGTACACATGGTGACCTTGTATAATAATTATAAAGCATGAGCTACAGCTTTGCAGGTCTGTATTAGAAAGTCAGGCTGGACTATCCGTTTAGTAACATGCCAGTTATTTCATTATCAGGATGCTGTTTGAGCAGGAGGCTGTGGTTAATGACCATGTTAATAGGTTTAGTTCAAACAAAGTACGTGTGCTTTCCTCTCCATTTACAGAGCATCTGGTGGCAAACTTAGCTGACTTCTGGTGCCTGCGCTTTGCCAGTGGGCGTCCACTCACTACCCTTGTGCCTTCTGAAAGCCAGTGAGACCTACTTATTTGTAGTCATTAGCTCTTGAATAGAGGGCAAGAAATTATCGCTAGGAAGATATTGATAGCATTCAACGCCTAATTATCAGATTTCTGCAAGCAATTTAATGTATAAAATATTATCAAAACTTAGCAAGAATTTAATTAATGTCAAGAGAGATTCTTCTTTCATGCTGAAATATGGCATGAGAAGATATTATTCTTCAGTAAGAATCTGAGATTGTTGCTTAACAGCAGTAAGAGAATGCAATAGGCAAACACTACATAGAGAGGACACACTGCCTCTCTACAGATCAGTTTGAATGGTAAAATTCTGTTTCTATTGAAATCCCTCAGGGAAATCTTCAAATGTTTTTTATTATGACTCTTATTTACTAATATCTATTTTTTAATCAGATAAGTAGATGATCCCAATTCACTCTAGCCGTGTTAAGCTATGAGGTAAGTAGAGAACTAGTTTTCTCTATGGCTGATAAAAAGCACTACTGTGAAAAAAGAGCAATAAAATATACCTGGTTTCCAGAAACTGTATTAAAATGCATCACCAGCACATTCACAGGGAAGGTGGCACCCACTAGGCAAACTCAGAGTTTCAGCCTCTGATATGCTGGCAGCTGACTCAGTCTGAGTCACAGAAATTGGTCTATTACTGGGAAATATGTATTTGAGCATAAATAATAGACAGAGAGGTTTTCCAAATGAAGATTAAGCATTCAAGGCTAAAATTTGCCATGTGCAATCACTTCACTTTTGGCTCTCAAAAATTATCTGTTTCCATATTATTTCTGGAAGTCAAGCATATCCCGATATTGTTAACTTTTGCTGTCAGTTAGTTTTGACATGACAACTTTTGTTCACCCCAGACATTGCTTATTTGTGTTTATTCTTTCCTGGAAGTAAGGAATTATAGAACCTTCACTTTCACTGTATCTCACTGAAACACAGGCCTCCTCAGTCTGGCTTTGATTCTCCTTCCAGTGACTCCAGCATGAATCAGATTTTCTTTAACTCTCTTGCATGTAGCATATTTATCTCAGTATAAAATCGGTCAAACAGAGAAAAAGATTTAAACCTCTATTCAAATGAGGGTTTTCTGAATCAGCAGTGTTCCTTTGGTCTTGTTGCTGAAATTAAAACACAAAGTTTAACACAAAGTTTATGCTAAGTCACTATAACTTTTTAAGATATCTTTTTCACATGTCTCTAGATTCCCGAGACTTCGGTTCAATCTATTTCATATTTTCAGACCTTTCTGGTTTGCTGGAAGTGAACACTGAGGGCTGGTTTTCTTCCAAGATATTTTTTCTTGCTTGCTTTTCTTCTTTTATTTTTTATTTTAAGTCTTTCCTACCTTAAATACAAAAGGTATGATTCTTATTCAGTGTCCTAGCTTAAGTACCTAGTATTCTTCAAAAAATGTCTACAACTGTGAGACTTAACAATATCAAAGCAGGCAGCTGCTCTTCTGCTGACAGCAAGCTAGATATGAATACAAACCAGAGTAAATTAGGAAGAGTAGATTGTAGGAGGGAGTAGCAGGACAGACCACAGTGTCAGAAGCAGAGACTGTAGCTATGTTATTTTAAAGATCCTCAGGAGCTTCCTCTAAAGCCAAATGGCACAGAAGAACCATCGTATGGCTTCTGTATTGCTTCTATATTATTCTCCAAATTCAGCAGCAACATACAGATTGTCTACTGTGGATGGTCTGTGTCCCTTGCTAGGTCCTGGACTTTATACGGGACAATTCTGAAGTCCTTGATTTGTTTGTGAGTGCTAGTCTGCTTGGGCCAATTTCCACAAGGCTCTGTTCTAAAGAATTAGCATGAGAAGCAGCCAGGTTCCTGAATCTAAGCATATTCCTTGGTAGTGCTTCACACCCTTGTATTGATGTAACCAGAATTTATGGGAAAAAGGAGGTATTTGAGGTAATGACCATATTCCTAGCTCTATTTACAAATAATTAAAAGACCAAAGGTCTAGGTCTAATGGAGGAGACAAGTGACAGATGAGAAGGTGTTTAGCACTTAAAATCGAGTCTGGATGTACAAATGTGCCCCGAGTTCTTTAACTAGTTCAATTCAAGTCTGAAATGGGATGTGCAAAGACTCTGATACCCTCTCCTTCAATGTCATCAGATCACTGGCTTCTAAGGTTGAGTACATTCAATCAGGAAGCAGTGGCATAACTATTATAAATGTGTTCTTCCAGATGGACTGACAAAGGACTTTTAAGAAAGGTGTGCAAGGTTTCACACCACAGCACGGAACTTGCTGGTATTTGATATTTGGAAAGAGAGTCTCACAGAGACAGAAGGAGGGACACAGCAAGGAGACTGATGCTCTGAATTGGAGAATGAAGCTGTGGTTTTACCATACAGCAGCCTTGGAATCATTTGATGAAATTTTTAGAGCTGAATGTATTTCCTGAACTAGTACACACCCACAAACAGTTCTGTAAGCACGTGGAAAAACAACACATCTTGGGAGGGAAATAAGCAGCAGGAAGAACAAAAGTCCCTGGAGTTGGTGTGGCTGCCCAGCAGTCTGTGTCATCAAACCACAGCCTGAGCTCATTGCAAGGAGGAGACCTTTGCAGTCATACAGCTGCCCAGGGAAATAAATGACGAAAAAGTGTATTTGTACCAAAAAGCATGAAGAGAAGTGCAGATGCCTGCAAAGCCGGGCCTTGATGCAACGTGCAGGCTGCACGGCCTGCAGTGAACAGAGCTGAACGAGCCACCCCCATGCCGTGGGTTGCATGTGGTAAACCAGCACAGAGCTAGGCTAGCAGAGGCCTTGTTGGCTGCAGCCCAGGCCAGCAGCCATCCGAACAAGCTCTCCAACCCGCCTCCGCCAGCGGAGGTTTCCTCTGTGCTCCCTCTCCGCACTCACCCTCTCCAAGTCCCTCTGCCTTCCCTTGACACTGTGCCAGGGGTTCGCCTGGCCCACATGCAGATCTGCTGCCCAGCACAGGCATTGGTCATTCCTGTTCGTTTTGAGCAGGTTGTCTATACATGTGAAACATCCTGCATTCACTAGGATGCTATTTCATGTCTCATATCTCTCCTAGTTCTTTGGAGATAACTATATCATCTTATAAAAGAGCACTCTTAGCCATAACTGCACAAGATTTTACAGACAGCCAAACACAGATGTTTTTTAAGGTCTTTTGAGCTGAGATGAGCTAAGCAGTGTAGAATTGGAACAAGATACATGAACAAAAATCCTTTGCAAATGTAGTAACACCTTCCTAGAAAAATGAGCAGGAAAAGAGATTCTTCTATGATCAAATGAACCTATGATCAAAGACAATTCCCTAATTTAGGCAAGTCAATTGGTATAACCCTGCTTTTCTTTAGAAACATTCAAGATACTGAGATAAAAGCCAGGGTAATCTTGCTTGTAAATAAGCTGCATTTGCACAGTAGTTGTGCAACAGATATAAATAGATCATTCCCCTCTATTTGTTACTTGTGTTACTCTAGTACTGTGGCAGTTTTAGACCCCTATCTAAAGGAGAGATGATGATAAACTGACGCAAGTTCAATGGCAGGAGCTATTGAAGGACATTAAGGAGAGGCTGATGCTTGTGGGCTTGCTTGATCAGGAGAGGAAAGGTTAACAAAAGATCTTACCACTCTTTTCAGCTACCTATGAGGGGTTAGAGAAGGTCTAGTCAGACTTTCCTCAGAAATGCACAGCAAGGGGATGAGAGGCCACAGTCATACATTGGAGAAAGGAAAATTCTGATTATGCATAAGGAAAAACATCTACACAATGGGATTGGTTAAGCACTTTATCATGTGCCTTTGAGAGATGGTGGAATCTCCATCCCTGGAGTTTCTCAACTCAAGTGAGCAAGACCTCAGGCAACATGGGGCAACATTCAAAGTTAGCCCTGCTTTGGGGACGGCTCAGACTTGCTAACTGCCAGAAGTCCCCTCTAAGCTACATTGGTGTGTGACTCTAAACCCAGCCTGTCCTGCGGATCATGCCAGAGTCTCTAATCACTCTGTGGATTCTGAGATTTTGATCACTTCTTAGAGCTGTACTGCCGTTCCCCATGCCCCCATAGTCTGGCCTTTCTGATATTGCTGATAATACTCAGCAAGTTTCCAGATTAGAGACCCCTGTTCAACAGAAAACAATCTCCTGTTCACTCACATCTGAAATTATTTGGCTGTAATCATTTTCTATAGGCAAGCTCTCAGACACACAGGTTATTGGTACAAGAGAGGTTGCAGGCCCAGATCCCAGTATGGTGTATCTTGCACAACTCAGCTGCACATGCACCTCCACCTGCCTTGGGCACCTGCACTGTGCTCCCCTCTGGTCACCCCTCACAGCCAAGTCAAGCCTATGCGCTGAGGGCTGCAGGCTCATTGCATAGCTGACAGAGTCTGGCCACCACGCTGGTCTCAGGGCCAGGCTTTGTGGCCACAAAGCCTGTGACCTGATGGGTCTGCACTCTTGCTCTAAGAGGAAATACAGGGTGAAGGTAGTCCTAAGGTAGACACCGTGACTAAGGTAGGGGTTGGAATGGTTAATCCAAGGACTACCAAGCCCAAGCTGGCAGCTGCAGTGCAGCGCTGTGATTTTCACCCTGCACTTACTTCCCAGGGGCTTCCTCGGAGTGGACAACCCCACCTGCTTGTGTGCATGCTGGCTTGCCAGTATGCAGGGAGGAGGGTCCTGGCTGAAACTTAAACATGCTTAAGATGGCAGGCAACAGGCGAAGAGGCCTTGCTGTGAGTGTGGCTGCTTTCAAAACCCCCAGCACCAACCGAGAGTGTCAAAAAACTGACGGTTATCTTAAGCGCAGGTGGTATTTGTACAGTGATGAGACTTTTAGCAAATTTTTGTTAATTAGCATTTGCTTCAGACCTCAAACGCTAGAACAGAAGAAAGAAATTAAAGGTAAAAGCAGAAAAATTGCAGGGTAATAAACAAATCAGTAAATGCATGGAAGTCGTGGGGAAGGGGGCAGGAGAGGAGGAAGAACATGCTAGATTATCTTTTCCAGCACCTTCAAGCAGGATCTTGCACTGCATTAATCTCTCTAGGCTTTTATCAGACATCTTTTGAACTCCGCCAGTGATAGTGATAAGCCACCTCGCTTGGCAGTGTGCTGCACTGCCTCGTCGCTCTTTCAGTTGAGCTACAAAAACAGGGAGAGAAGCTTAAAATCCCACGTGCACTGTGTGCTGCTGGTGGCTGTTTTCTAAAGGGCAAATCCTGATGCTGGAGGCGCCCTGAGCCGATTGCTAATGGCTCCTTCTTGAGCCGCTTGCTGCTTCAGCCTTGCTGCAGCTGGAGACGGCCACGCTGCAGCTCCCGGCTGCCCTCTTCTTGCCCCATCCTGGGGCATGGGAGCAGCCCAGTCTGGCCCTTGCATGTGTGATCCAGCAGAAATGCTGCAGATGAGTGCCTGGACTAAGATGGAGAGCATTTTTAGGAAAGCAAAAATTTCTACCTGCCTGGGATAGGGTTAAAATTTCCACTGGCATTAGCCTTTCGCCAGGCAGAGCAGTGGTGCCCCAGGGACATTTTATGATGCTCTTATGGAGATGATTTCTACTATTTAATTCATATCACAGTCTCATGAATTGTTGGCTTCTCCTATGAGCTGGCAATCATTTACCATGTCTAGGAGCAGTCAGCTCCTCAGAGAGGAGGTTCTGCTCTGCTGCCAATTATTGTTATTATTACTTAGCCTTTTAGTCATTTAGCAGGATACCTTAGGTTGATGGAAGTGAGATTTCCAAATAAAACCTGCAAAGAGTTAACGAATGTGTTAAAAAGTGTGTTGCACACAATGAATCCAACTTCAAAGGCCTTATTCCAGATTAACGCTGGTATAGCTGAGAGCAGAATTTAATCTTATGTTACTGTCTCTAAAGAAAGATTATGCATGTAGATGCTATTAGTTCCAGTACAGGGAAAAGGGCAGGATAGAACCGAGTGTGCTTTCAGTAGAGTATTTTCCATAGGAAGCCAAGCAACCAAGGACCTTTTCAGTGAGTCTGAATTACACATTTCTCAAAATTTTGTTGTGACGTTTAACAAATAAGTCGTCACATATAAAGCCTCATTCATCGCAGATTTTTTTCTGTATACTAAAATAATTAGCCATTTAAAACTCCTGGTTTAAGCACAGTGATACCAGTATGAATGTGTTTTGACAAATATAGTATATTCCCTTCCTGTTTTGGAACTTGTTCTACTTACATAAGCACACTGATAGTAGGTATAAATGCTTTTCCCTAGATACAGCTAATGTTATTCAAATCTTTATCTGAAATAGAGCCTAGCCATTTTTCTAATCCTGTATATCCCCTCAATCAGTGTGAGGAGGAGGAAGCATATGAGTCACTAGAAAGATGTCTTTTCCACTTTTCAAAAATTTACACTTAGGAAGCCTAAAAAATGTGTTTAGTTTCAATGTAGTGCTGTATTCTTACCAGTGAAAGGCCTGGCAGTTTTTTCATCGAAGTTTTTAAGATTCCAACACTTTTCTAATAGTTTCAACATAGAATGAGACTGGCCTCCTTTTTGTTCCTTTGCTTTTATAAATGTTATCTTTGCAGTGGTGACTTCTTTGTGACAAATCAAAGTTTGAGAAAAACTGTAAGAAAATGTATATAAAAAAAAAATTTTTACTAACAGATTGCATGTTGCTTTGAGTACAAACAGGCTCATACTCCCAAATTCCTAATTTTTCTAGCACTGAGGAATGACATATTTAGCTGGGACCTCTATATATTACCGTAATCTCTGTGTTAATCAGTAAATGCTCGCTTTGCAAATTGCTCTGGAGGATATTTCTTTTTCTTTTCTGAGAAGTGAACTTAGTAGAATTGCATAGAAAGGAAGGAGGAATGATGAAAAGAAAAAAACCCAAACATTTAGAGAAAGTTTCAGTTTAGCTATATTAAATACAATAAAGCACAAGTTTATTACATATAGGGAATCCTGCTTAAATATGACCTCCTACAGCCATCATACTGTGAGAATAGACAGGCTGCACTAATGCAGTTGAGAGCAGCAAGAGCAGTAGGGAGAAGTTTTTATCAGCAGAATGTTCAAGGATAGAAATTCAGGCCTGGGCCATTTTATTGAGCCAGGGTTTTATTTAAAGACTTTAAGGTCTCTAAGGTCTCTAATTTTTAAAAGATAAAAAGTCATCCCACTGGTCTATTAACAGCATGCAGACTATCTTCTTGAGAAATCCCTTAAAATTCCTTAAAATGCTTTAAAAATACTTTCCTTTTTATTTTTTTTTTCTTATAATCACATCCCTCTTATGGTAAGAGTGAGAAGAGTAAGATTTCAACACTCCCAGTTTCTCTGCAGCCTCCCTGATGCTGCAATTATGTGAGTCTAGGCTCTCTGGGAGTAGAGCTCACAGCTCTTACGCTGCTATGGGTGATGTGCTCTAAAACCTTTTCCTCTCTGAATTATGAAGAAAATTGTCTGTCTTTCTGGGTATATGGGCAAAGAATAAAAATGTTCTGGAAATTTTTCTGCACCTAAGCAATTTAATTTGCATCTCCATTTCAAAGTATGAAGTTATCACCAATGGAAGGTTTCCAGCCCATCCCTGAAGACTGGAGACAAGCCTGGTCTGAGGGAAGTGTCAAGCTCAAGTTCTTTGATTTGCTGTGTGTATGGGATGCGAGTTTGAGAAACACACGAGTATGAGCTTGAGATAAGTCTGCAGACATAAGATTATGAGAATGCCTTGTTAGGTAGAATCTTTTTTTCTATTCAGCATAACTTATTGCATACACCATAATTTTTGCTTGCATTAAAACCAGAATAAATAATCCTTTTCACAGTTTGGAGGACCAGAATCACATTTCCATGTCCTAAATGACCAGATATTTCCTTTGCTATATGGAATCCAAATTACATGAGGCTATTAATTCTCAAGCTTCATTTGCCAGCTCTTCTCAAACACAGTGATGCTTCCAATTTAGCCTTCTTTATAAAAATCTTTTGCATAATAAATTAGGAAATAGGATGAAACAACAAAAAAGTAAGCATTTAAACCTTACAACAACTTTTAAACCATCATTTATTGACATCATGGATTTAATTTATTGAAAAATTTAAGGTGTAGAAGTATATACAGTGCTAGAGCAGTTCAGTGCCAGGACCAGCTGTTGTGCTACAGATAGATATCCAGAGACAAAGCTTGGAGAGCCAGGAGTAGTAGTCAGCTAAAGGCCTTCATAGAGCTGAAGAGATTTCTAGAATGACATAAATACAGATTCATAGTTATTATCAGAATATCTTAGTAAAGAATCTATAGCATTAGCTGTTTGCAATCCTTGACAAATGCTGCTGTTCATTTAGCAGTTATGCTTGATGCAAATGTATCCAAAGACTGACCCAGGAACTCATTTGTGCTTGGAAAGGCAGATAGTCCATGTCTTGAAGATCCTTAAAATGGAAATAGATGTTAGGAAAACACGTAACATGAAAATCAATAACGCTATGGCAATAAATGTCATTTAGTTCATTTAGTCCTTTTTAACCATTTTTTTCCAAGTGAATTGAACAGAGGGAGCAAGCAAATGGGAAGAACAAATGTGGTGCACCAGACAGAAAGGGCAGGGGAGGAGAAGGTGCAGCTGTGAAGCAATGTTGATTCACAGGACTGTGAGGAAAGGGCAAGGGTTAGTGCTAGAGGAGATCAGAGTGGCGTGCCCACAGCACCCTGCACCCGCATGCAATGAGTGCGGTTTTGCCATGCGGGTGCAGAGGGCCCTGCGCAGCCCAGGACGCGTGGCGAGGCACGGCTTGCTGAGGGCATGATGAGGACAGGCGAGGCCAGCCCTCATCTCTCTCCTTGGGCCCCCACGTACTGCCGAGCCAAAGGGGCTAAGCAGAGGTCAGGACTGGTGGAGGTGTTGGCAGTGCTCAGCACATCAGCCCTCCCTCTATGTTGTATCTTGGCCAAAATCAGCTTCTGGTTTGCTGCCCTCCACAGTTTTTCTTCATGGTTCATGCTGTGATAAAGGGTCACACCAGCCAAGTCTCAGTTCCCAATGCAAGATTTCTCTGTGCAGTTCAGCAAGAAGACAAGTGCTGGGGGTAAAGGGCACCAGTTCTTTCTTTGGCAGCCTTAATAGCTACTCCAACCAGCTGGGTTGATTCTATCCAACATAAAATGAACTTTCCAATGGGCAAAACAGAGGAGTATGTGCAGTAAAATCCTATGAAAAATGACTGGTTATTGGGACTACCAGGTATTTTTCTCTTGATTCTTGCAACGAAATGGTCAGCTATCATAGGGCAGCTTCATGAGACAAATACATTTCTTCACTGATATTAAGATAAATACACTTCAGTATCCCCTTCAGAAAGAAAGTTAAAACCATGTACACTTACTTAACTGAATCTTACTCAGGTTTAGTACATTTCCTAGTACTAAAGAAGTCCCCATTATGAACTAGAATAACTTTGCAGCAGAAGAAATATAAACACAAATTAATAATATACTTGGATGCAATAAGGATCAGAAATATTAGATCTTTTTTGATTAAAACATAATCCTTAGGAAGATGCAAGCTTGTATAGCCATTATGCATTTATGTCAGCCAGGCAATCTGAAAAATGCCTATGTCAAGTGTTATTTTTTGAAAGGTAGAATGCTGTACTGACAATCCAGATTTAAACGGCCCTAGGTTCATACCTGTAGCACTCGCTTATGATGAACTTGGGAGAACATTGCATTAATGAATGTTCTTTATACACTGCCTGAATAAATGATGTGCCACAGATGGAGAGATCATGGAGGGATCAAACTGAGAGGTCTGTATTTTTCTAACACATTAAGCCCAGGAACCGACTTCAGTGCAGTTTCTCTTTATGAGGTATTTTTGACATATTTTTTCCTCAGGTGTTCTTGTAAAGACAGAACCAACTGCCCTTGACATTTGTAAACAGACATTTTCCGTCAGCCTATACCCCTCCCCGCTCTCTCTCACACCCCACAGAAATCGTGCCGTGGGGAGCCGTGCTTAGTGTTCTGCAGAGAGCAGGAACACCAGCCCCGGGAAGACCCACCCCCTCCGACAAATAACTGCAGGGACAAATAGACTGCGCTCACTTTCAGCCTTCAAATATTTGCCTTTGGGAGCTACATTTCAATTTAGGAAAACAATGCTGATAGCATTCATACAAATTTGTTTTTCTTACATTACCGTGCAGTAAAGATGAAGAGCTGGACTATCCAGATTATTCTAGATAATAACCTCTTCCCAGGAGGAATTATACACTGCCTGTATTTCTTTGTACATGTATGTGATCTTGCATGTGTACATTGTACAACCTGTTACCATTAGGAAGCAAAGACCTTACTCTAGCATGTAGTGCTGCTATCTGCAGTCCAGTCTTCATCCCTTTCCCACACATGCTTTGCTTAAAGCGATCATTTGGGATGGAGATCGTGTATAGGCCTAACGCTGGTCCTTTGCAAATGTAAATCCATTTCAAAAGCTTGTTGATGTTAACCTATCATACAGATTTTGCCTGCAAAATTCCCTGTCAAACTCTCTTTTGCTGTCCTGAATAACAAAATCTTAAATATCTAGGTTGGTGGCACTCTCAGACTCCTGCCTATCACGCTGATGAACTTGGTTGTGCTGTTTCTTAGAATATCTCTCCTTGTCTGGATAGATCTGCTGTCCCTAGTCTTTTATTCCTATTGAACGCATTTCTTGTTTGCTTGGATTTGTGATTTATATAGCTCTTAGGACAATGGAAAGTAGATCCTTATGCATTAAGATAACTCCAATAAACAATAATAATAAATGAAAAATGAGCTCACTAATAATGCATTCACACTGGAAGAAAAACAAACAACAGAAGCCTAAAGGAATTAAACTAAATTAAATCAGACAAATGAAATGAGAAAGCAGCTCACAAAATATACTCCACTCTTCTCCAAAGGAGAAGACTGTAATCTGTTTTCTGTCTGAAAAGTAACAGGATTTTCACAAGGCCCTTGCTGGCTACCTTACCCTCATTAAGGTATCAGACTCCTCTTATTTTTCTTTTCTTTCAAGGTAATGACTATGGCTGCAGCAGGAGATTCCCAAGCAGCTCCCTACAGTGATGGATTCGTGTATTCAGAGTCTTTGTACCTGGAGAAACTTTGGAAATCAGATGAGATTTAGTGCAGGTGTAAACCTGAAGCTGCATCGAGCACAACGGACAGGCATTCACTGCTCACAAAAAGTCCTGTTTTCGTCGCACAGGATGTGCCACAAACCAGCACACGCAGAGCTTCTGTGCCCCGTGCCCTGTGCTCCGGCTGCCACGGGCAAAGCACCACCTGCGTCTGCACCTTCCCTCTCCCCGTGCTCCCACTGCTGCAGGAGCTACGAACAAAGGGCTGCAAACAGCACCCAGAGCCATGCCGCTTGCTTTCAAAATCCCTGAAAATAAATCCATTGATATGAAGGCACGCAGAAGCCGGCAGTGCTCGGCAGCGAGCCGGGGAGCGGCGCCGGCTGAGAGCGGGCAGGGGGAGTCGGGGCTTCTCCAGGGGCCCTTGGGCACCCGGAGCGGAGGTTTCTCATGGCGCGGCGGGCGGGCGGCACTGCCTGTTTGCAACGTGGTGTGGGCAGCGGGACCCAAACCCCGCTCTGCTGCACCCAGAACATGGCTGCGCGAGCCCGGCAAGCTCCGTTTCCATGGAGAGGAGCGCCGAGGTGGCTTCCCTGGGCAGAGCGAAGCTGCTCCGCTGGGTTCAGCAGAGCGGGAGCTTCATCCCGTTTCCCACAGGTGAAGGATAAGATTTAGCTTGCCGTCCGCACGTGGCGTTACAAGAGCGTGACTTGATTATTCCCTCGGGGCTTCGCAAGGCTGGGAGCTACTACCTGTATTATGTACGCTGAACAATACTTGCTTATGATGGGGCTGACTCAGAGGCATAACTCTGCCCAAGCCTAATAAATCTGACACCACAAGGGGGACAAAACGAACTCGAGCGTGCCTGCTGAGTTGCCCTCGAATTAGACTTTATAAGTGACATGACCTTCCAAAAACGGAACGATTCTGATTTTGAGATGGAACGAGGCATTTCAGTTGCTCTACTACTTTTTTTCTGGATTGCATCTATTTCCTGCAAATAAATCATCTTCCTAACCATAACAGTAAATTATTTAATTATCTGTTATGTGGAAAACAGATACTTTCTGTAATAATATTAAATAATATATTAAAATCTACATTAAACTTGGGAATATAATGATGAGGAAAAGAGAGATTTAAATGGATTTGTTTCCTGCATATATTATACCAAATTTTAAGGAATATTCTGGAAAGAAAAAGTTTTTAAATAAACCAAAAGAGGGGAAGAAATTGAGCACAGCCTATTTTCAGAGCATGGTGGACGGCTCAGGTCTGGCAGAATGAGTACGAGTGTTTGCTCAGTTTTAATGCAATACTCATACACAGGGGTCAGCAAGGTCCTTAATGCAAAAAACGGAGCATTTTGTCTCTCAGGAGACCTGTTCCCTTTTCATACCGGTAAGCACTGGAGAACCAGCATATCCGTGGGACAAGGAGGGCCATAGCCCGGCCCAGGCATCATTAACATGACTGGTAATTAGAATCCACGCTGCAGAATCATTAGCTTCTTTCTTTCAGCGAGAGAAACCTAATAAGATTGCAGGTCCCAGGCTGGGTTTATGGAACGTGGTTCACGATTAAAGAAAAAAAAACTTTTTAGTAAAACAAAAGATAATTTGGCCCTTGAGACAGAAAAACAATTAAATTTGTACCTCATTTTAAGTGTGTGGTAAGTCTGCTGGAGTATTGGTATAAAATAGCAGCAGACTCAACATGGCCTAGTATGCGAATACATGTCAGTTTGACTCATGGAGCTTCGGGCACATTCCTGCAGAGCAATAAAGCAAACAGCAGGAAGGGTCTCCTTGCTGAAGGCAGGAGCTTCCCGGGAGGCTGGGAATGACTGTGGCACGTGGGGCAGCCGGGCAGAGGGTGCGCATCTCCAGCGGACATCTCCGCATCGGACAGAGCTGCGCCTCCGGAGAGCCAGGCAGGGTCCAGCAAGGGTTTTGCAACAGATGTTGATAACATTACAGAGAATCTAGTGTCTTTTGCTTCCTAAGGCTTATCAGATTTTTCTATCAACTCCAACCTTTTCAAAGGCCTTGTGTTCAACATCGACATTGGTATAGTTTTCAGGCAAATATGTATTCTTTGCTCCATATGATTATTCCCACCCATACAAACCTCAAAGCATATAAGAACGCTAAGACCCTTGAGAATATATCCCTCTATCTGTCTAAGGCTAATATAGAGAAAAATAACCTTTTATAAACTCCACATAAGAAACAAAAATATTTCCAATACAAACTAGGTTATACTGGTGTTTCAGTCCAACACAGCTAATTCTATTGGGGCATAACCTGATCTCCTGTCCTGCAACAATATGCTGTTTATAACCTGCTCTTTAAAATCAGTTCCTGATCAAATCCAGCTCTAGTTCATTAAAAGTTCTCCTACAAAAGCAGCTAATAAAAGAACTAATTGGGACAGGGGCCAACATCTCCAGCTTCTTGATAGAGTTCTGGCATATTAGGATTTTTAATTAAGTGTATTTGCTGACACTGTGACATGCAATAAATTACTCAGTAAAATACTGAATAGGTTTTAGAATTCTTTTCGGGAAGGGGACAGACCTTTTGATGAGGAAACTGATGAATAATGCTCTCTTAGAGTTCAATTCTTGAACAGATATAAAAATTTTGGAATCTTCTCTCATCTTTTTGGTCTTATAACTGTCCAAAACCTTTATTTTGTGTCTCAAGTTTTCTAAATTGCATTGCCTGCGATAGTAGAATAAGGCTTTTTTGTTTGTTTCTTGGTTAATTTTATTTCACTAATGACACCCAGGGCAGAGATCTGAAAACAAGTTCTCTAATTACACTGAATTTCTATTTTACTTCCAGCATCATCTCTCTTCTCTTTCATCAGCCCATTATTTTAGCAAGAGCAAGTGGCAAGAGTTGTGTTGCGTGCAGAGCTTATCCTACTCACAGAACTTGCTGAAATCTTTTTTCCTGTTGTTATTTAGGTCAATACAAGTTCTGCAAATGACTCCTGTGGAAGCAGAATCAGCTGGGGCTGCAAATTCACAAGTATGTGCTGGCAACAAATAAGCCATATATAGAATCCCAGAATGGTTGAGGTTGGAAGGGACCTCTAGGGATCATCTAGTCCAACCCTCCTGCTCCAGCAGGCACCCCTAGAGCACGAGGCACAAGGTGGCACCCAGGCAGGTTTGGAAGATCTCCAGAGAAGGAGACTCCACAACCTCTCAACAGCAGGGGCCTGAAGTCAACAGAGATAGAAACTTTCTCTCCATTACAATATGCATTGGGATCTTTCCATGAACAAATCCTTCCTATTTGATTTTCCAGTGTTTCTTCCAACTCAGACTGCCTGGCATAGTTGGCTTTTGGGCTCAAACTTGTAATTTTGACTGGTAAACTGAACACTTTATAGCAAGTGTTCACTTTGGAGGCCAGAAGAAGAAAAAGGACTTTCTGTAATTCAGTAGTACGGTACCACTGAACAACTCAGACCAATACAGCACCAAGAATCCCACAATATGCTCCAAATCATCCTAACTGCACAGGTGAGAAGGTTGCTGCCAGGGTGGAGGATGAGGGGAAGGGCACGGAATCTGACATGGCTTAGCTGTGTGGTTCTGCACGTTCTGGTGTGATCCAAACACCATGTTGCTCAATCTAGCTCATTTTAAGTAAAGTTATAGCTTGAAAGCCATTGTCACATGTAAGTATTTCTTGGCCTGGATCAAATGAGTAAGATATTTTCATCCATTTCCTGGTGCACGAATTTTGGTCGTACAACTGTTACAGATGTTTCTTTTGCTTGACCTTCTCAGCTAAGAAGCCAGGAGGTGAATAAAAAGTGAGCAACTCCCATCTCACCCTTATAGGCTGGTTCTCTTCTTGTCCTCTTGCCTCTATACTCTATGAGAGTAGTTTAAAATAAATTGGAGGAACTGTGTGGGAAGTTGGGTCTGTGTCTGCGTGTGTCTTTTATTGCTAAGAACGAGTTCTCTGATGTCTAGCATTGTCTACAGAATACTTTTTATAAGCTTTTAAGGCAAGAGAAGGAGGTTCAGTAATATTTGTGGTATTTCATAAGTCAAAGTTTTAACCATTTTTAAAGGGTTTCTGTAATGAACAAGGAAAATTTACTGTAATTCTACCACAACTTGCAATGGAAAGATGGAAAGCAAAAACAGAAATTATGGATTTGGGATATGTTTATCTACTGAGTGTTAAAGAAGCTATCATGCTAAAAATCCTAGACAACAGCAAGAAAAATTAGGTTATAGAAGATGCTAAAGAGCTTAGTATCTGATCAGGCATTTACAAACAAGTTAGGTAAAAAAAAAAACCCACAAAGCTTTTTGCACAAAAAGCCTAATTACTTTGGGAGAAAATCCTTCTTTGTACACTGAAAGGCAGATCATGTGTTAGCTCTAATTTATGCTGCTCCTTATATATTGTACAGTAGGGATCTGCCTTATCCTTTGGCTGTCTCTACGTGACATGAAATTTTGCACAGTACTTCCCAGTGATTTTCAGCATCCAGGAGAAGTTCAGCATGGAAAACATGGTAAATAGAAAGCAATACATGGTGGGTTGTGTCGGCACATGGCAGTGCAGACTGCCATGTTATGGTAGTGTTATCTTCCAGCAATACAAAAAGAGTCTGCCTGTTATCATGACTACCACTTGCTCGTGTAGTATCTGTAAAATGGAAAAGAATTTCTACTTTGTCTTATGCAATCTAGCAATGTGTCTCTTCTAAAGAAATCTCTATCTTCTCTCTCCTATTATTTCTTCTCTATGTCTTAATTCATTGAGGAGATGAGGCTACATATTTCCAAGATGGCCAGAAGATTTATTGCATCAAATAGGAAATGTTTCTTCCTTGTAGCTTTTAGGTGTATGTTCTCTCTGAAAGCAAAATCCTTGGGTGATATTACTGGTACAGTAAGCACAGCTATTTTAGGTATATGTTCGTATTTCAAGATTAGCAAGGGATTTTTTTTTTTAATATGGCAGTTACTATAGTGACAGCGACAATTTTAGAGAGGAAAGATGGTATTGTGATAAAGATATTGTACTGGAATTCAGGTCAAATTGTCAGCTACTCTTCAGAGGTTGTCACTTACATCTTTTATTTTTCAGTATTCTTTATTGTCATGGCTGTGCACAAGTTGTTGACCTGAACTGCAGAATTAGAGCTGATGGGCGTTGTTTTTTTCCATTCTGTAGAACTCTTTTAAATAATGTTCCTATTCAGTATCACAGCAAACCCAAATCTCTTTGGAACATTTTAGTGCAAACATGATAGACCATCTCAGCAAAGTATAATGCCAAAGATATATACTTTAGCAGTAGAAGAAAGGCAGACTTTGATCCTTGCTGCCCATCTGAGCCAAGATGGCCCAGACCTCTAAAGTTCTGAGGAAATTCTATGGTTTTGCTCACTTCAAAAGATCAGTTCTGCATCTGAAAAGAAAACCCCAGAATTCCTAGCATGAGGTTTGTAATAAATAGTATCTTTCTTTGAAAAGTCTGGTTATTAATGGAATTATATTTTTTCAAAACTTTTTTTTTTCTGAAAAAAACCCAGATGTCATCTGGATATATAATGTTAGTCACTGTACAGATATCTGAATAGGACACAGGAGTTAATTGAGCTGTATCGATTTCACAAAGTCTTCATTTATGCAATTCTACAGTTTATGAGACTGAACTCTAATTCAAGCTTCTTTAGAACACATATATTTATGCAAATATACACATATATTTATGCAAATATATGTGTATATTTACATGGATTTTTCATCCATAGCTACCAAGCAGTAGAAAGCCTCATGATCATATTCAGACATTTGCCTCATGTGCACCCAAGAAGTGAAGAGGGAGCTTGCTATTCCAAACCTTTTTAACATCTGCCATGAAAAAGGCTGCCATCTCATAATACACTGCTAATGTCTAGAAGTAGCCAAGAGGCCATTTGTGATGGCCCAGATAGCACATTCTTGCCTCTAATCCCAGGTATACACTTGTTTTAAAGTATGACAGAGCCTAGGACACCCTACATTTATTTACTGTACATATGGAATCATTCATGGAGTTGGCAGCTGCAAGGCACATGGCTAAACTCCCAGTGACACCTGAGGCAAAGTTCAGGCTGTTTGCCAGCTTAGAGAATGGCTATATGAACCATTGGCCTTTAACAGTGTGCAGACATAAAGTACTGGTAGACAACAGGCTTGAGAAGAACACGTGATCACCAGCCTCACCAGTGACCTCCAGAAGTCATTGTTTTTTATTGTTATGTCCCCAAGGAGACTGGTGTCCACCTGAGTGAGTTGACAGTGACAGTTTAAGACCAGACTTTGCCCAGTTGTAGCTAAGAGACTGCTAAAGAAGCTGTTCCTTATCTCTTCACTTTTTAGCTCCTCTTTCCCAGTTGGGACATGGCTCTTTGCTGTAAGTAGTCCACGGAAAAGTCAGATAGTTCAGATCACCAGGATGTACACTGAACTGGTTAACATTACCCTCAGTGGATTGAATCATCCACATATTCCGTTAATTCACCTCAGGAAGCAATCACAGAGCAACTTTCTAGGCTCTATCTCTCCTGAATGCATTCGAGATAAAGATTGTGGTCCATTCCCTTTGCAACCACCCAACAAGACATGAGGTTCCACCTCAGGACTTTATTAATGGCACTTCTAGAAGAAGAGACTCTCTCTATAAACAGGGAAGTCCCCAGTTCTCCCATTGGGAGATGACAGGAGATTTCCTGTAGATGTGTTCATTATACCTCAGTAATGGTCCAGAGCTGCAATAGGATGTTCATATGGTTATGCCACATGCTAAGTCTTCTTGTAAAAGAGCTATATTCCAGAAATATCAAGATCTCCTATGACAGGGATGTTGTCTTGGGCAACATGAACAGTTTATTTTGTATTTGTTTTGTTGTTTTACATTGTGGCATTGATACTCCTGTTTATAACAAAGAAAATTACAATAGTTTCTCTTCCAATGTGGGATAAAGAATCCTGATTATTGCTGGATAAGCAAGTCATAGTGTTAGAGGTGTGGAATGATGACAATGTTCTTATCTGAAGTTCATTTGGCTCATGTGGACAGTGTTGGCGTTATTGCCATTTGGCAAGGAACTAAATGGCCTAAGAAGCTGATTATGCTGAAGTATTTGAAGAGGGGATTCAGGACAGCCCTATAATCCTGGTCAGGCACAATGTGACTTAAAAGCCCACTGTTACATGTTAGTTTAACATTGTGCCTGCAAATCTTGTCTGCACTTCAGACCAAAGTCTGCTTCTTATGGTTTGAGTAATGTGACATAGGGGCCAAAATAAATATCATTGCTACCTGAGTTTCCTCCACAAATCAGCTTTTCAAAGGGCTACAGAAGTTTCTGTCGACTCCACTAGCAAGGAGAAAATGAGCAGTATTTAGGTCTTGAGAACATAATTCTGTTTGAGCTGGTGCTTCAGCCGGATGTGTAACGTTTAGAAAGGGGATTCAAATGGGTGACCTGGTTCACAGTGGGGCTCTGTTTTGTTCACAAACTCTGCAGTTTATCAAGAGAGGAAAATGTATTCCTGAAGCGGTCAGCTAATTTATAGCAGACTGTGATCAGTTGTAAGGGAGGGACATGAGGGTCACAGCGGGAGGAAAATGGTAAAGATGATTTATGGTGCAGTAGTCTTTAGAGACCTATATCACCTTTAAAGCCCTACAGCGATGGGCATGATAAAGTACACATCCAGATACTTTTTCTGCCTGGAAGACCTTGTCTGTTCTAAATCCCTTGTTGGAAAGTTAAGGGTGTAAGACAAACACCCAAAGCACAAGTTTCACAGTAAGTCCCTGAAAGCAATGTCTTACTGTCATTAGTTCTGCGTATGCTGCCTTGGGGGATCCAATGAAGAGACTTAGTACTGCCTAGTACTCGGAACTGCCATCTCCTCTCACTGCTAAATATGGGCTGTGGGGGATGTTCAAAGGCACCGGAGGAGTCAGGCTCTAAGCTCCAGTTGCTGATTTTCTTAGGACTTTGTTTTAATACCTTGGCTTTTATTATATTAGTGTATTTTGGATCGTTTCAGATTTTACATACTGCATAGGCTCTCAATGTACTTATGGGTAGTGTTATTTCATTTTTGCAAGATTTCAGGACATTGTTTCAAGCATAATCTTTCTGTGATTCTTCTGCTGTCCTAGGAATCTTTCTGAAAATTTCTGGTTTGCAATATATGGAAGGCCAGAGCATAACACAAGGAGATATTCTGGGCTATCTCGTCAGCTGCACTACTGCCTCTTTCCAAGGAAAGATATTATAGCAGTTGTCCTCTCCCAGGCCAAGGCTTTGAGGAAAGATTTTCTATATTGTAGCAGAGCAGGTGCTTCCCATATCCGTCAAGGGGTTTGTATGCCAAAACAATGCCCCTTTAACAGGTCAGAAAGTGCCTGATACCCCTCCTTCATAAATGTGTCATTATTAAAGTTATTGTCTGCTCGGTTACTGAATCCAAAGTAAGTCCTCAGTGGAAAAGAAGGACAAGAATAACAATTTGTATCACTTATATTTGAATTTTATCAGGTCTGTGGTAACTGTAATAGAACTGTTCTTTTTGATACTTCCCAGATGTATAAAGAGGACCTGAAAGGACTTTTGTATTGCTTATGATATTAGACACTAAGACCACCAGTTCTGATACAAGGCCCCAGCTTCGTTCCGGGATTTCTAGCAGTGACTCTTAAATAGAAAATGCGGAGGAATCCTAGAGACCAGAATATTGCATAGTTTTAACAAGTAATCAACGGGACTGTGATTTAATCATGATGAAGTTAGTGCTCCTCTTATTTAGTCTCCATTTTTACCTCTTCACATCTTGTATTCCTAGCTGCACTGTGTCCCAGCTTAAAAATGGATCTGGAAAATAAGCTCACCACAATCACATATTTAGAGCCACCACCCACAAGCAGCAGGTGGGTTGGAAGCTATTTAGGTTGAGGCCTCTCCAGATGAGCTTTTATCCTACCAAGCTGAGTGATTGCTGCCTACTGTGCTCCAACTTACCCCTACTTTGCCGCATCTTCTCCCAAGAGATCAAAGAAAAGGCTGTTCAGTCACAACTTATGTCCAAGGTTGCCTATGGATTAACTCTTGGCATCTCTCCATTCAGTAGTCAGGATCATGCAACGCCTGACATGGGTATTCAGTCATGCAAACTCCTACAGAGCACCTAAAGAGTTAAGAAAAAAATGCAAAAGAAGCCATCTGAGGTACTTTGCTGTTCACCACAGTGAAATGTTTATTTTAAAATCATTTCAGCATCTAAATTAGAAGGCGAGGGTTGGATTCATCTCACCTGTCTGAAGTCATCTGAGACACAGATATTTAGTCCTGAGAATTTGTGCCAGCTCTCTCTCTCTCTGTGCAGTGATACAGGGACCTCCAGTACCTACATGAGTTCTTCTCACCTGAAGAGAACACAGAAGCCTGTTTCAGTGTAAGCTGAATCTGCCTCTGGAACTGTTCTCCCTGCAGTGATTGCTGAGGGAGATTGCATTGTTAATTCAGACCAGAGCTCCAAATTCAACAGGGTTCAGGTAGATGAGATATCATAGAATCATCGAATGGCTAGGGTTGGAAGGGACCTGTAGAGGTCATCTAGTCCAACCCCCCTGCACACGCAGGGTCCCCTAGAGCACGTGGCACAGGGTGATGTCCAGGCGGGTTTTGAAGATCTCCACAGAAGGAGACTCCACCACCTCTCTGGGCAGCCTGTTCCAGTGCTCTGTTACCCTCACCGTTAAGAAATTCTTCCTCAAGTTCCTGTGGAACTTTTGGTGCCTCAATTTTTGGCCATTTCCCCTAGTTCTATCACT
>PTEX01000223.1:1144701-1190144 GCA_003342815.1 Eudromia elegans | reverse complement strand
GACACCCTTTCCTTCTAGGACCCTGGTCCAGGGGATTTCTCCAAGGAGCTCCCTGAGGAGGTCAAAGTTGGCTCTCTTGAAGTCCAGGGCTGCAATCCTACTTCTTGCCCAGCTCCCTCCATGCAGGATCGTGAATTCCAACATCTCGTGGTCACTGCAGCCAAGACYGCCCCCGACCCTCACATTTCCCACTAGACCTTCTCTGTTGGTTAGGATCAGGTCTAGCAGCGCGCCCTCATTTCCAAAATATTCCATATGAATACGGTCCATTTTTAGTCTGTATGTGGTCCGTAGTGAACAGTATTCATTGCCTACCACCTACCAGACTGACAGTGCACACAGAACAGCAACACAAAACTGCTGCTATTTTTTCCAAGAGGTTTTCAGTTACAAAAAACACTAACGTTCACTTCATATATATTTTGGAAGATAATATATTGAGCTGTGCCAGCATGTGCATGTTCAAGTTAGATGAGCAGTTGAAGGGAAACTCGGGAAATGGTGGTCCAGGCTTAACACACAGCACAGGGGACAGACTCTCCCAAAGCAGAAATGATGTGCTTGTAGCTTTTACAGTTTTTGAAGTTTAAAAGAGGGTATTTTACAACACACTCCAGATACAAATATGCATCTATACGTATGTAGGGCATTGAAAGAATGTAATGATTTACTCAAGGGCAAAACAATACCCGACTTGCATAAGCTGTTCATCCCTTAGGCACCGAAAGATTATGCTGTCTTTTCCACTGAAGCCTTACTTGTGGCATTTAATCAGATTTAATATATTTGTTATTAGACAAACACTGGGAATTACAATACCATAAAGATACAAAAGAAGGCTGCTTAAAAAGGAGGGATCTTAGCATATTAGGAATACTTGTATTTATTGCACTATAGCTTTTTTGATAATATTTAATATCATTAGCAGAGAGCTTTCATAGCTTTAAAGGTTACACAAAGACCCTTTAAAATAGTGCTTAATGTTGGGGGATCGTAGATGCAGTTTGTATAGAAAGCTTTCTTAAATGCTTCCTTAATTATAAAATAATATTTCGAAGAATTCTGATGTTTTAAACTGTGAAGTTAATCTATTAACCAACTGATTATCTCAGATAGAAGCTAATGGCCCAAATCCTTTTCTGGTACCTGAGGCATATAAAGTATAATTCAGGAACAGTTTGCAGTGGTCATGGTAAGCCGTATCACTGCTGTGTGGTCCTAGGCCATCTGTATGATGATCCACTTTTCAGTCACAGCACAGTAACAGCTTCAGGGCTGCTCTCGTTTGCATCAGTTTCCAGAATCCTCGGTACTGCGGCCGTGATTGCCCTGGGCACGGGGTGATCTTGGGTCAGCGCCACCACACAGGCATGTGGGAGGCAGGGAGATAAAGCTTCTCTCACCAGAAATTCCCACATTCTGGAGCCTTTCTACAACACTTTTGCAAAGTACCAAAGTCAGCTGTTGAACTGAACTTGTAGAAGTTGGTTAGGTTTTGCATTTTGCTTTGGGGCTCCTCTAGAGTTTTTGTATGTTTTTTCTCTTAATATTATTATGTTTTGTAAATTTTTGTGCTCGGTGAGGTAGTACTAATTAATATTGATCATCATGTTTTAATATAGCATTCCCCTGACAGGAAGAAACTGAGATAGAATTATTTTTCTCTTCAATCATTATTTGGATAGTTTATATATGAGGTAGTTAAAATATTGCTTTGAGGTAATTCCAAAAAAATCGTATAGAAGTGAAAGAGATTTATTTTACTTCTCCAAAAGCATTCTTTCTTTTTTTTCAACAATTATTGATTAATTTAGTTTCCTGTATTTGGTGACTAGAGATGAAATGGCTGTTCTGTATTGCAAGAGAGCACTCACTGCAAAATCTGCCTGCTTCTGGGAAAAAATCACTGATATTACGGCTGATCTTGGAAGAGGGTCTGCAAGATAAGTACAGATGAGAGCTGTATAATGCAAAGGGTAGTAGGATTTCTTTCTGGCTTTTGATAGAAAAATTGTATAAGAACTGTCTGGGACATTTCTGAATAAAATATGAATGTTTCTAAATAATATACAAATGTTTCTCAAAGATATATCAACAGTTTTAAAGTGAAAAGAAAGATTTTAGCTATATGGCCACTAAAGTAGTGGCCCTAGAAGATGGGAGGTGCACAATAAACGGCCCTCTCCTATTTGCTTAAAGATGATCTGAATTAAAGACCTTTTGCTCACCGCCTGCAGATCTGTGTTCGTAGCTATGTCCCCAACTCTGGGCCACTTGTTTAACCTCAGGCATTTAGACACACGCCTTCTTGCTGGGATTAAGTGGATATTTTGAGTCAGTTGAATGGATGTTTGACTCAATGCCTCATTGCAATGATTCAATTCAGGAATCTCTTTGCAAAGTTTTAGTTTCATTTTATCACTGAAATACCTCAGCAGATGCCATAAAATAGAACTGTCTTCTTCAATATTCATCTGCTTAGAGTGAGTGTGGGTGGCTGTATGCATGGGAATAAATTTAAGACTCCTTCATGGTGTCTCTGCAAAGATGCATACTTGCACATGTTAAACCATATCTGCCTCAGTAAATATGAGAATCAAGCATACATACACACATTTTGATTTGTTTGTGGTAGTAGCTTTCCAGAGCAAACACTTGCACACACACACACACACACACACACACACATACTAGGCAAACATTACTAATCTAAGTAACAGGTTTTCTGAACATAAAATTGAAACAGGTTTTCTATGGTAAAAAAATCTAATATTCCCTAACACTACAGGACCAGAAATGTAAACTTTTATCTTTTTCAATATAAGAGATTCATAGCATGCCAATGGAACCCATAGGTAGCTGTCTGTCTAGGTGTCAAAATAATGCTTTTGAAAGTATAAGAGAGGCTATTCTCAGATATTTTATGTACCTTTAGCATCTCCTGCAGTATTCTGATAAATAACGTAGGGATATGAAAGGTACTGTCAGTAACTTCTCTAAAAATACCCTAACATAGTCTTTTTTTTTCCCCCTTGTAATATATGTTTCTCTTTCCAATTTTTTTGAAAAGATGTTTTCATCTCTCCAAATTGTGTATTCTGCAGGGTATGTGAGCATTTTACAGACATGAGTTTTGAGTGAACTATGCTACTTATTCATATTTTCCCACTTGTCTGCAAACAACTATCCTACATCCTGCTGATGTTACAACTGTGTGTCATCAGATAGTTTTATATTGGACTGTAAGGCCCGTAAGAGCTTCTTTGAAAAAATAACTCTTGTGTAAATACATACACCTGCTCTAGTCCACGGTTTAGGCCTTGTTTTTGTTCATTATGTCCTTTGATAGACATATGAACATGTATCAGTAGAAGTTCTGCTCTAGATCACACAGAACACAATGTAGGAAAATTCCATAAAGGAATTGTGCAATTTGTATGAAGATTAATACTTGTGTCTAAATCTTGACAGTAGCCTTTTAATCACATTTGGAAC
This sequence comes from Eudromia elegans, assembly GCA_003342815.1. Taxonomy (NCBI): domain Eukaryota; kingdom Metazoa; phylum Chordata; class Aves; order Tinamiformes; family Tinamidae; genus Eudromia; species Eudromia elegans. Next base: position 1,186,649 of record PTEX01000223.1, on the reverse strand, counting down.
AAAATCATCCAAAGGATAAGAAAAAGGGTTAATGCCACATGTGCCCTGGAGGCAGCTTGGACAAACATGGTTCACTATGTGACTTCATTTTTAAAAGACAGATTTATAGATTAAATCTCACTGAATCAATTATTTCTGTAAATATAGAGAAAATAACCATCTTTCCAACAAGAAACAGCTGTGTTTTTCTGATACTATTAAAGTTTGAATTAATACTAAAAGGAACAAAAAACAAAGGGAGTAAGTGGATTATAGGCATTACTTGTTTCAAACAACATAATTTTGACACAGACTCCTCATTATTTATAGTAAAATGATACTTTAGCTTTGAAATGTTATTACTGAGCTCTTATTCTATTTACTGTAAACTCTTCTATATGGAATTGATAATCATTCTCATGAACAAAGGAAAGAGGCAAAATTGAACATGAATAAAAACCTTTTAGTTTAGAAATGTGTTTAGTTAGTTAACTCAAGTTAGACTGCAAGAGTAAGACTGTGAGACTAGTAGTAGTGCAGTCTACTAATGGTCCTAGCAATGCTGTTCAGAGGCAAAGGCTCTTCTCAGCCTATCTAGAATTTCCCTTGGTACATATCCAAGAACCATATTAAGTGTCTTGGCCACAGCACTGAAACAGGTCAGTGAAGAACCACTAGGTTTTTTTAGTGACTGCTCCAATGATTCTCTCTTTCTGTAGGCCCATAGTTGGCATACATTACATGGCATGCACTTACCTATATTAGAGCACTTTTTTTTGGATTGTGAGCAGTCATCTATTCTCCTGGGAATGAGCACTCCTCGGAGGTTTCAGGAAACTCTTTGAAGGCTAGATCCAGAACTAAGTGAGAGGTGAAAGTACTCCATTAATATCTAAATATATAATTCTGAATGAAGATTTTTTTCTTTCCCCATCTTTCACCTTTCACTCCAATTTCAGGAGGTCTTTGCTCCTGTTAGCCTTTGTAGAATTTTTGAAATATCTTTTGGCTTCCTATAGACTTATCTACATAAAAGATGGCAGATGGGTTCAATCTTTGATCCTAGCTTTACAAGTGACCTAGATATTTAGATATCTTTGCTTAATAGTCTAAATCCTTATTTGAATGTCAGGTTCAGCAAGATAGCTATTGCACATTAAGGAATATATTTGAGCAAAAAGTTGGGAAGTGGAGCCATATTCCAATTACTTTTATATCATTCAAATAATTTCCAAAGCCTAGCAGAGACACAAATGGCATTTTCACACTGTGTTTACACTGCAATGATTTTATTTGTGAGTGGTGTAAGAGCAATATTGGAGAGAAGAGCAGTCACTAAATACATACAGCAAAACCAGGTTCTGTGTGGTTGAGCAAAGCATGGAAAGATACCTGCTAAGTACACTCAGTACTCCATGATGTTGTGAGAATAGCAAAGAGTTATCCTTTTTTTTTTCATACTTAGAGCTCACTAGAGTTGAAATTCAGACCTATGCTAAGTCAAGATGCATGTTTTACAAACAGTAGCTGTGTGTTGTCCTGCAAGGATTTGTCAGTTTGAGAATAACTATGTTATTCTTGAGTTTATCATTTCTCCATGCAGCAGGCTTTGCTAGTAGTCACACAAAGTCTCCCATGGATGATGATTTTGTGGTATTGCTGTGAAATAGTGCGTGGAGTTATCAAATAGCCAGCAGAAATAGGTGCATGAGAAGTGGAGAGAAAGAAGATGTGAGTAAAGATCTCATGTAATCTGAATGCCTGCTGGAATACTTCTCCAGGCTCTTTTGAGAAAGTCTGTTTTAAGCTATTCTTTGCACAGCTACAGTACATAGGCTAAAACCAAACTCTTTTTCAAATATTTCATGCTATTTGGTTTAACCAAGGGGCAGGATTTAGATATGTTGCTCTCCTTGAAGAAGTGATTTTGCAGCTAGAAACACAGCAATTAGTTTCTCCCCACCTTCAAAATGCAAGATTTACTACCAACAGAGAAGCATTTAAGGCATTTTTCCTTTCTATCGTTAATGATACAGATACCTCAAGTTCTTAGTCTAAAAACCTGAATTTATCTCTGTTTTTTCTCCTCCATGTAGGATGAATAACTCATTCTGTTCTCTGACGCTGTTTCCAGCTGCAAAGCTGCTACATGAAGGCACTCGGGCCTTCTACTTTTTACTCTGCTTTGGGAATTTCCGATGCTCACTCTCAACCTTGATTGAGTGAAATTCAGAATGAGTTTGAATCTGAGAGTAATGCACACACTATATATTTTCAGCATTTGTGTTATTTTTCTTTAAGGATGTGCACTTTCTGATATTTAACAGAAAGTTTGCATACTTCAGAGTTTACACAGGTTTAACTAACCAAACAGGAGTGGGCTGTAACAGGAATAGGCTATTTCTCAAAGTGGATTTGATTTCTCCTTTTTATTCTGTGTTCTGATTTTTCCTGGTTCTCATCAACATTTTAATTTCTACTCATGAGTTTTATGCCTGCAGACTGATAAATGCCCTTTGTCTAGCCATCTACATCTAGGCAGGTATCTCCATAAACTTCATTCATACATGGATGACCACAGCACTGAGAGATGACCTTTGCAGAGAAGTATAGATAGTAATTGGGATCCCTTTCTGTTTCTCAGACCAGACTTACTTTCTTTTTGCTACACTTAGAAACTATTCTGCTCCTACCACACTGGTGAACCATTCCTGACGAGGTTATTTCACTGATCCTGGTCAACAGAGGAGGTCCTAGATGACTGGAGATCTGCCAATGTGACACCCATTCTACAAGAAGGGTCTGATGGAGGATCCAGGAAACTACAGACCTGTCAGCCTGACCCTGGTATCAGAGAAAGTTATGGACCAGATGGTTTTGAGGGCCATAACACGGCCTACGTGTTACAAACAGGAGATCAGACCCAGCCAACATGGGTTCATGAAAGGCAGGTCCTGCCTGGCCGACCTGATTTCCTGTTATAACCTGATGACCTGCCTAGTGGATGAGGTTGTGTGGCTGTGACTTCAGTAAGGTCTTTGACACGTCTCCCACCGCCTTCTCCTGGAGAAGCTGGTAGCTCATGGCTTGGACAGGTTTACTCTTCAGTGCCTGAGAAACTGGCTGGATGGCTGGGCCCAGAGAGTGACAGTAAACAGAGTTAAATCCAGCTGGTGACCAGTCAAGAGCCATGTTCCCCAAGGGTTCGGTACTGGGGTTGATTCTTTATCAAAGATCTGGATGAGGGGATTGAGTGCACCTTCAGCAAGTTTGCTCCCAAGCTTGGCAGAAGAGTAGATCTGCTCGAGGGTAGGAAGGCTCTGCAGAGGGATCTGGTACAGGCTGGATCGATGGGCTGAGACAACTGTATGAGGTTCAGTAAGGCCAATTGCTGGGTCCTGCACTTTGAGCATAACAGTCCCATGCAGTGCTACAGGCCTGGGGCAGAACGGATGGAGAGCTGTGTGGCAGAAAAGGATCTGGGGGTGTTGGTCGAACGCTGGCTGAACATGAGCCAGTAGGGTGCCCAGGTGGCCAAGAAGACTGCCAGCATTGTGGCCTTTAGCAGGAACAGCGCAGCAAGCAGGCCCAGAGAAGTGACCATCCCCCTATACTCAGCACTGGTGAGGCTGCGTCTGGAATACTGTGTTCAGTTTTGGTCCCTCACTACAAGAAAGACATGAAGGCACTGGAACAAGTCCAAAGAAGGACAACGAAGTCGGTGAAGGGGCTGGAGCGCAGACCTTGTGAGGAGCAGCTGAGGGAGCTGGGGTCTGAAGAAGAGGAGACTCAGGGGAGACCTTATCACTACAACTGCCTGAAGGGAGGCTGTAGTGAGGCAGGCGTCGATCTCTTCTCCAGAATAACTACGGATAGGACGAGAGGAAAGGACTTCAAGATGCAACAGAGAACATTTGGGCTAGATAATAGGAGAAAAAATTCTACACATGAAGAGTAGACAAGTAGACAAAGAACAGACTGTTCAAGAACTGGCAGAGTCACCATCCCTGGTAGTGTTCATGAAACGCGTGGATGAAGCCCTTAGGGACATGGTTTAATAGGCATGGTGTTGAAGGGCTTACGGTTGGACTTGATGAACTTGAAGGTCTTTTCCAGCTATAATGATTCTATGATTTCCAATACATGAAACTTTATCAGCAATTATTTGACATTGGAAAACTGAAAATTAGGATATGCTGAGATGATAAATGTGGCCCTTTTTACTTTTGAGTGGGAGAAAAAAAAAACAACACCAAGAAATGGATCACTATAACACACGGTTCAGGAAATTATATCAGTATGCTTTATATAAAATCAAACAGGTATTTCAGTGCACTGTAAAATTTTCTGAAACAGATTAAAGACACTCATCATAGCATTCTAGTTATAATACTCTGACTTGCGTTATTAAATAATATTCTCTATATAGCAAATTTGTCCTCTAAGCATTGAAATGCTTAGTTTTGTTTGGGGACCAGAGTGGGAGAGAGGGTAATGCAGTAAAAAAATACTATTGGGGCATATTTTCGGCTGCTGCAAATTAACATAACTCCACTGGGAATAGTGCCAGGAATATAAAATGAATGTTGAACTTCTTATAGTAGAATCAGCTACTGTAGTACCTTGCTGATATGGAAGGCTGGGTTGCAGCAAACATTTGAAGAAAGCATAATAGATTATTTTGGAATAAGTCTTGCTTCACTGCCAGGTGAACTGAATAAAATTCTTCAAGCAGCAAAATGTTGAAGGCGTGTAATGTGCTTCAGTGTTAGCACTATAAATGCCTTTAGGGGAAAGGCTGGTGCATAGAAAAATCATACCTTTTTAATACAGTAGAATTCCCAGTGTGCAGACTCTGAAGTAATGGCTAAAAACAAAGTTGTTTATAATCAGCATGGGATTCACATACTCTCGAATGAAAACCATGTTAAAGCAGCCATATGGTCATTATGCTATGGTTGGAAGCAAAAGAATAAGCATTATCATGAATCAGAAAGCATATAAGAGGCATAAGATGAAACAGTTAGCAAAATGATAGAAAAAAGAGAGCAAAATTCGATAGAAAAAAAATGTTTAGAATTAATTAATAATAGGAAAATAAAAGTTCAGAGCCATAATGTTCTTAAGAAAACTAGGAGTGATAACAGAATGCAATAAACAAGAAAGGTTTGTAACTATTCATACAACTCTGATGAATATTAATTGTAACAGTTCTGAAAAAAAAACACCTTGGCAGCATGGTGGACAGCTCAGTGTACTGCTGTCTAGTCTGTGGTCCTAAAAGTCGACAAGATCAGAATAGAAGGAGCAGAATAGAAAATACTACTGAAATTAATCTAATGCTGTGTAAATTAGTCTTTCCTGGAATGCTGCAGTTGGTTATGTTCATCTTGTCTCAATTGAGATATAAACAGGAAGAAGAAAGGTTCAGTGCTGGGTCAGTTATACCGCAAATAATAACTGGAGGAACTCATCACCACAAGTTTCCAGTAAAATTAAGCTAAAAAGATTAATCTTATAGTAAATGAAATGTGAAAATATCAACAGTTACAACAAACAAGCTGCCATCATAGCTGCGTGAGAGGTCTGCACTGGAAACCAGGAGGGAAGAGTTGGGGACAACCCATGTTCTTTTCGAAGGTCACAGCTGCTCTCAGGTCACTGAATGGCCAGTCACCCATTTAGGCAAGTCCTGGTCCTGCCACTGGGGCGCAGAGTCCTCAGCCACGATATCCAGCTCCATCTGCACATCTCCAAGTGCTCCAAGAAAACGGTCACCTAAAGGGAAAAGGGGCTGCTGCACTAATGCCTTTATTTGTAAGGATGAGGATCCTTGATATAAAAACATATGGAAGTCATGACTGCAGTGAAATAGCCTAGAATTAAACAGAAGCAAAACAAAATCATAATCCTGAAAGAGGAAGCAACAGCTGCAGAGCACTAGTTGGTTCAACTGCTAGCAGACGGGTGCACAAAATCCCCTCCTGTGTGAAGCCGCTCCAGGCAGCAGTGGGGCTGAGTGCCAGTAGTGAAAAGCACAAGTTTTTTCCATTCGTTTTCCTCCACTAAATTTTGCCCACACTTTGGGGTTCTGTTTTTCACTCTTCAGAATGTAGAAGTGAAATGAGATATTTCACTTGCTTAAGACACAATACAAATGTACAGCTTTTTCTGGTTCATATTAACATGCAATAAATTTTCCCTGATAGATTCAATTAATTGGTGAGATAATGAAGTAAGTCTCTCCAGGGAATTATTATGTAACTTACTTACATTATCTCATCTGAATACAATGAGAGACATTAAAGTTAGGAACCTTTTATTACTTTGCTGTTTTCAGCTCTTTTGCACGTTCATTTTATACCCTAAACGTCAGTTTTATAAAATAATTTTCCTAAACTTCAGGCATTTGCTGTTTTAACAGCACACTACTGATTTTTCAGCGAACATTTAGTCCTTATTAATTACAAATATGCATGTAATGATACACTGGTTTGATTTCATTATGTTACCCTGGCTTTCTAAAGCCATTGCCTCAGGACTATAACACAATCTGCTGAGCCCTAGGCAGAGTGATTTACAGACTGTTCTACATTAACCTGTAGTTCACGCATCACTGAGTGTTTTCCTCCCCTAATTAGAGACTGGTCGGTTGCGCTATTTATAATTACTTAACATGATGAGGATTTATGTAGAGGGAGATTAAATAAAGATTTAACAAAAACACAAAGACTAAACATTTAATTGGTCTACGAATAGCTTTCAGGATATTAATATCTTCAAATGTGCTTTCTATTATTTTGTTCTTTTGTTGTTTTAGACCGTTTTGCCTCAAAGATAATTCCATTATTCATTTATATTGAAGTTTGCAAAGGATCGGTTTTAGTGCTTTAAGATAGATGCACTACTGCTCCTTTTCTGCCAAGCAAAATTAGTGCAACCTAGACCAGCTTCCAGAGTAGATCAGAGCTAAACAGCTTTCCTAGCTCTTTTTTCTCCTTGCCTCCAACAAAGTTCCTACTCCAGGGACTAAAACAACTCATATTGGCTCAAGTGAGTGCAATTGCTTGAATGTTTTCTTCTGCAGCAACTTTGGATTAAAGAGTTAATGCACTCCCTGACATAATTACACAGGAAGTTGCTCCATAATGCAGTCTGGGTAGCTGATCCAGGTTGAAAGAGTGCTTAAATACAGTGTTTTCATTAAGGTGAGTCATACTGACAGAAGCAGGCAGGATGCAACCATCTATGAAGTTACGCTCACAGATCAGAGAGAAGCTGAGGAGGTCTGAGTGGAAAGCTGATACCCTGCAGTTAGTTCAACATACCTTACCATTCCCAATCCAAAGTAAAGGTCCCGGAAAAGGAAAATGTTCTTGTCTTCCTGCTTTAGAAATATTTTCAATTTTGGAGGGCTCATCATACCTGAAAATTAACTTTGAAGATAAAATATGTTTTTGATATAAGCTGAAATCTGTCTCATGAGGGCAATGATAAAACCTGCGTTCAATTCCAGAGCAGGGAAAGAGACAGGAGCCTGGATGGCATGAGGAGTATGTTCCTTTCCTGGTTATTAGCCTCAAAGTGCCAGGGATGCTCCTCTGAACCACAGTTCAGTGACTCCAGATCAGGGAGTGCAGGGAGTTCTTATGGCTTCTGCCTTTACTCAGGCTCTGTAGAGTCCCATATGCTGTTCACTGGCACAACCCATTTCACAAGTGAGCATCAACTGCCTCTTGATCAGCTGATGGAAAGGAGCAAGAGAGGAAAAAAAAAAGTGTATGAAATGAAGGCACAGATAATCTGGAACAAGCACAAATTAAGTTAGGGCAGCATATGCAGTGCCTTTACTACTGAAAAAAGTCTATGCATGTTTCTAAAAGCAGGAGCTCGTGCTCTCAGCAGCAGTGGGCAGGCGGTGGGTTGCACTGCGTTGTTTGAAGCAGGAAGGTGCCGCATTGTCCCTCCTCTGGAGGCGGGTGAGACAGGAGGGTGGCTGAGAAGTGGCACTGTGCGTTTGGGTAGCAGGCATGCCACCTGCCCACCCGCGGCGGCGAACTGCATATGTGCGAGCTGCCTGCTGCGGGAGGCGCTCTGGAAAGACAGCGCTGCACGTTTAACTTGAGCGGTGAGGTTGCACTGCCATCTGATCAGCACATTTCACAATGCCATCCTGAGCAATCACCACCGAACACACTGACATATACATAAATATATATGTGTACTTACATATCTAAAATCCTAATATGCTCAGGCCTAGTTCAGTGTGCTAGAACAACGAACCTCTTTCAAACTGTCTGTTGAACCTTCAGTTAAGAAAATACACAAAATCAACAGTGAGCTGCTACCAACAGTGCATTGCTACACAATTTTTACCACTTGTGGGGCAGAGGAAAGTGAGGGGATAAAACCAAGGATAGTTGGTTTATGTCAGTCCTGTGAACAGGGAGAGGGTGTTGAAAGGATGCGCAGCAGGAAGAAGCGAGTTGCTCAGGCTCAGGCTGCTGCTTTCTGGATGTTTCAACAGCTGAGCTCCCAAAAGGTATGGCTAGTCTGAAGGGGAAGTGTGGCACTGGCCAGAACAGGTTGCACTGCTAGGGATCACTGAAATATATTTCAAAATGAAGCTGTGCATTGGTGGGATTTACAATAGTCCCGTAGTAACAAAAAAAGAAAAAAAAATCCCTTTGAGTTCTGTTTCATACCACTCTTGTCCAAGTTAGATGGGCTCTTTGGAATCTTTTAATTCCTCTTTGCTATATATATAAAGGGTAATTTTATACACATACAGATATATATATGCAAATATATGTAATAGTATAACATATATATGGTACACATAGTATGTATTTATTCATCTAATGAGCTAAATACCTCTTAAATACTGCAGAGACGCTGTGAAACGTTTTGATTCATTAACGATTATACAAGGCACACCAAAGAGTTTGACGTATTTTTTACATGTACATTACACTTCCAAATTCTGTAGCATTTCACAAAGATACTGGGATCAACATGAAGTTTCTTTGCTTCATGCTGTTTGAACTCATGATAGAAAGCTAAAGGTTTATTACATGTATTACAAGCATTGCGATGACATAAGTATTCTGTTGCCTTTCTTTAATAATGAATGATAAATATGTTATTTTTTGTTACTCAGAGTGGTTACTTGCAAAATATATCTTCCTAAATGTGCTGAGAACGTTCCTACCAGATATTCCATGGCTATTTTTCTAAAGGTAAGTCTCCCTTATGTTTTTGTGTGGAAAGCGCATTTCCTTTTTAGAAGATAAGCAATGGTGGGGTAAAGTTACCCTAAAGGTAAAATAAGGCTAAAGTAGTTCAGAACCATCACAGAATTTATCCTGGAAAAAAGGACACTGATGTGCTAAGCTAATCGAACAGTTTGGTTGGCTGAACATTGGCTAATACCCTGCAGCGCCCTATTGAGTTTCCAGAGCATGTCACTCAGTTCAGCTTCCCCTGCATTAGTTTGACCATGAAAGAACACCACATATCAGGATCTCTGCTATGATCCTAATTACAAACGGTAAAACTATTTCTGAAATACTACTCAATATCTTTTAAACCACAGCATTTCCTAAATCTGACAAAGGTCTTTCCAGGGCTAGTAAATCACTTGCAAAAGAAATCTCTTTGCTTGCCTAATGAGTCTGTGGAAAGCCATGTGGTCTTGAAGTGCCTGTAAAAATAACATCTGCTCTAAGAAAATCCTCTTTTTTTTCCCTCTCTTAATCCTGCCAGTTGTGCAATCTTGGTTATATGTTTGCACAATAGGGAATAGCATTTGTAAATTTAAGTTATATGTGATCTATAGAGCTTTATTTTTCCAAAACCAGCGTGTCTGTTATCGGCAATTGTTATTGCTACACTCTATCACTCCCCTGATGGTTTACAAACAAGGAGGATTTCAATCTCAGCTTGAGTCTCACCCTTACTTCCACTGACATTCATTTGCTAGCAATCCTTAGCTGCCACAAATCTCCCTCCCATTCTGCTGAATGCGGATCTTGTGGCTCTCCTCCTGTTCACATGAGCTGCAATCAGTTCAAATTTTTATGTACATTCTTCAGTTTAATGAAATAACACCAAATCAAGTGCTGTACAGTTTGTGAAGTAATTAAAACCCATTTAAAAGGATCACTGTAGTCAACAGCAGGAATGAAGAAAGAAATAACATGCAAAATTCAATTACAGACAGAAAGAGCTCCATGAAAAACTCTTTCATTCTCAGAGAAACCAGATGGTTCAAGGCTTATATGGTGTGTGTAGCTGTCCTGCTATGCTGAAAACTAGAGAATTTATAGAGCTGCTGGGCCAAATTCTGCACTCACCAGAGTATAAATCTACAATAAGTCCATTAGCCTTTGTGGATTTATGTCACTGCAAGGAAAATTGGAATCTAACTCTCTGTTTTCTCTGCTTTGTCTGATGAATACTCTGTTCATCATAAGTATAATTTAACTGAAAAAAAAACCCAGTGTTGCATCATAGTGATTAGAATAGATGTCCTTTAAAGTGACTGGGCAAGAATTCAGACAAAAAGATATTCCTGATGAATACACATCCAAATTGCTAGCTCCTGTTCCTTACAAAGTGGAGTGCAACTCTTTTCCAACTTTAATCAGTACAGAAAAGAAACCTGGTCATTTTCCAGTCTGCTTTTTGTAAGGGATTTGCCTTAGGTTTGAAATGACAACTTAGATAGAGTGCAGAGAATTAAAGCTTTTAAAAGCATATTTTTTATTTACTTCAAGTTAGTTTCCAGAATTTCATGGAACGAAAATGTAGGCTGAGGATCCTGCAGTGTGTGTTGGTGCCTGGCCTGATTTTGTATCTGGGTGGGATACCTCAGTCTCCCGTTGTAACTCTCCCAGGCGGGGGATGTAGAAGGTAATCCTTGGGCTGTACTTGCCGCAGGCAATTCTTTGGTTGGTGATCTGAAGCTCAGGTATTGACAGAAAGAAAGTCTTGGCATGGCCTCTCTGCGCAGACTTTGGAGTCCTCTGACCTGACTTCCAGAGGAGTATGGAAGCTAGGAATGATGTGCCTACTACATTTTTTTTTTTACTACAATATCAACATCATAAAACATTTGAAGATTGTCTTTGCCATCATATTAGTCTACTAGGCTTTATACCTAAATGGGAAGGAGTTTATATCATAGCTGAATCATTAGGAATCAGATGATAAGCTGCTGTAACTTCTTGTTTACCTAACAGCCTATTATTTCTATTAATCATTTCTGGTAAATCCTTTTAAGGCTGATGATATATTTCCATAAATAGGATTCTTAGCAGCCATTATGATGTGAGCAACTAGCCATGGTAATAGGCACCCTAAAATCTTACATCTACCATGAAATAGGCATGGATGTGTTGGGCAAATACAAATTTATACGCCTTAATTTATGTACTCCAAATTTACATTCCAGTACAGCATGATGCACTGACAGCTCTGTCTGATGCCGAGGGAGAGGTAGCGCCAGGCTTGCAATCCAATTTAGGAGACTTAGAGACTGAAAATGAGGTAGAAAGTCAGACATCTGCTCTAAGCAAAGTTAGGGGTGGGTACATTGCAGAATGCAGCACCAAAAAGAAATGGAAAATGGCTGTGGGTTGCACATTGGCACATTACGAGAGAGTGGGCACATTTTCCCGTTCCCTGTCTAAACAGTGTGAAGGAAAAGAGAGTCCTTAAGGAGTCTCCCCCTCTTTTGTGGGATCTGGTCTAAAAAAGAATTAAGTATTGTAGCTCATTGAGAAGCCTTTCACTGGCACTAGTGTCATGGCTGAGATTGTTGTTCAAACATGTCTTTCTGCATCGCAGTGCTAAATGGCTAAGTGAGACTGCTTTGATACCCGTGACATGACTGAAGGGTAGAACTAGGGTAGTATTATCGGCAGCATTAGCAAGTTCAACATTTTTTCATGATAAGATCTACATATTTCTCTGTAAAGTCAAAAGGAATCTCACATTTTTCATAGAATTCATATAAACAAGAATAAAAGCGGCCTAGATGGTACAAAATTCATAACTTGATGTTCCAGAATGCTACAGACTTTTTTAACTTTAACTAAACATATCTATCTACTGGATGTGCTGATTAATATTTGATAACATCTGCAGCTTCAGTAACAGGCTGCACTAATCTTTTAATCCTCTATCAAAAGATTTTTCAAAAGAAAACTCTTCCATCCAACTGCCAGGAGTTTGTAGAGGCTCAAGCTGCAGAAAACAGATTGACAGGTAGACACCTGCTTTTCCCATAGATTGCACAGGGTCAATATTAGCAGAAATATCTATTTACTTCAAATAAAAGATGCTTCTTTCTTTAGCTGAATTTATTCTAAATGTCTCCAAGTATTTTTGTATCATTGAATCAAAAAAAAGGAAAAAATTTTATTTTCAGACTGTTACCTTAGATACTGTAATTGGTTAAAAAAAACTTGTTGAAAAACATAGTCAAAAATTAACTGAATACTAATAGTTTGTTATTAATATTAGATGGCTTTTCAAGACTAAGTTACTTTTTCTTTTGTACTGAATTTCCAAGGGAGGAAATCTTCCTTAAGCTGAAAAACCACAGTGCAGAGCTGCAAATGTATGCCCAAGAGGATTACAAGTAGATAAGCTCATTTTGAACAGGACAGGGATCTCATATTTCATACACTGTCTTTTTGCCTTAGCAAATTACAAAAATATATTTGCTATATGCACCTTATAAAATTCAGAAAACTCACTTTAGAAATATTGCTAGATTAAACATAAGATATCAGCAAAATCGAGCATACCTTCAAAAGTTTCTTTTCAACTGCTTGGGTGTTTTCTATGACCTAATCATTTGTTTAGAGATATGTGCTTCAGTCACACCTATGTAATAAGTTGATAGAAAGGTGATCAGTTTGGTTATTATAGTTATGTTGAAAAGTTGTCTTGAAAAGTTGATTGTCATTTTGCATCTATGCTTGTGCAGCCTGAATTCTGCTCTGTTGCACACCTTTTGTAACAAAAGGATCTCAAGTAAATTGTGATGATGTAGTTGCAAGCAGGATTCAGATTCTATAGGAACTCCATTTTGAAGTGACAACCTAGATCAACAAATCCAGTTCTCTGTACTAGCAAGCAGAGGCATGAGAGACATTTCGTTCTGACTGAGCTAAGAACAAATCTACCTTCTCCTATATTAAATCCAAATTTGTTATTAGGAACAGACTTTAGACCTACAGTAAAAGAAAAACAGATCTATAATAATCTACAGAAAGGAAGCAGGGTAAGTTGAAGATATTGCTAATATAACAGGTTCCAGAATAGTAGGGAATTTATCATGCAAAATTCGTAGGAGATCTGGGACAAAGACTCTGTCCCACAATACAGAGGAAAACAAAAGAGCAGGAAAAAAACCCCACAAAAAACAGCAACAACAACATCATCAACAACAACAACAGAAAAACAAAATATTCCTAACTGTTCCACTGTGATCTAGGGAAAAATTCTTACTTATCCTAAATTTAGCTACTGGTTTAACTATAAGCTTACTTCAAGGGGCACCAGGAGCAGTACAGCACTGTGCTTTACATCCTGTCTAGACATGTGGCCCATTTCCAGTTGGCTGGCCATTAGAGGAGCAGAACAAAATTCAACCCAAAAAATCTAGAAGCCAATTTATACATAAAAAGAGAAGAGAAAAAATATCCTTCTTGGACCAAAGGCAGCCAGTGAATGCCCTAAAGCACAGAATTAATACAATATGATATATGTTGTGAGCAAGGAATGATCAAATTTCCCTTCAAAACTTGAGAGGTCCACGCGCTTGAAGACTTGGACCCAAAGATTCATGTCTGTCCAAGGCTATATTGGGTACTAGAAAAGACAGATTTTAAAAAAAGTTATCTGCAAGTATACCTTCTTTTTTTGGAGATGCAGAAACCTTATCTCTACAGAGCTAAAATCTGATCTAAAGAGACATTTCAAAACCTGAAGTCACGGGAACATTCATGCCCTTGCCAGCCACTGCTGGTTGATCAAAGGGAGTCCAAGAGCATAACTGTAGGCAAAGAAGCTGGAAGTAGTGGTCTCTCGTTGGTATGTCCAGCACTATAGAGAAGGGTTCCCAAAAGATGTTCCCTGTCTTTCTCTCTCCATCTTGTATTTCAAGATTCACCTCTCTGACATGTTAATTACTGTGAAGACCAGGACACCAGAAGAGGTGTGGGAAGGATAAGATAAATGGCTGAAGTCTATCATCTTCACTTTCTATGGACCCCACTGAAATTCTATGGTGAGAAACACTTTACATCATGTGAAAGGAGATAAAACTGTAGTAATGGTGAGCTTTACAGCAAAAAGCGAGCTACTTGTATCTGGGGACGTGATAGTTTTGTTTTATTTCTGTAGCATCTTGAGCTTGTATTTCTGATGTGTTTGCTTTACTCAGCTATTTCATTATTACAGTCATTCTATACCATCTGTTTAAACAGGTTAATCAAATAAAGAAGGTATGGAAGATGAAATTATTATGTTCATCCAGAATAATGGATTTGTGTACGTGTGTGTATCTGCATATGTGGATATGTGGGCAGACAAAAGGAATGAAACTACAGAGTATTTTTTTTTTTTGTAACTTGGGGAGATTATATCCATTATTTTTATTGGAGCTAATATTTGTTTTAAATAATATTGTTTGTGTTGCAGTAGTGCCTGCAGTTCTAACCGGAGATTAGAGCCCCTGGTTGGCATATGCTGTGCAAATTTCTGACAAAAAGAATGCCCTATCCCAAAACCTTACCATCTGTACCCTTAATGAGAAATAACAGCGGATACAATAATCTGGAGCAGACTGAGGAAACGGAGCTGTAGTTTAAACAGTGAAGCAAGTAGCAGCCTCCAACCTGCCAAAGACTGATCTGGCTGTACTTATACAAAACAAAGGGGTTTGTTATCTTCATATATGCCCTGTTCTGTCATAGTAGAGGAAGAATTCCCTTTCTGGGCCTATTTACAGTAAACAATATAAAGAGGAAATATTACTACAGCAGTATATACCTATTAAAAAGAAGAGAACTTACCCTTATCCACATTATTATGACACATTTTCATTTTTAGCATAGATATACAGAAATACTGGTTTACATTTCAAAAGATAGTAAGCTGAAATGAATTAGAAAAGGGAAGAAAAAGGGTCGCATGGTGAGGTCAGCTAGAAAATTAGCACATGCACATTTTGACATGCACATACATTGGATTAGATAGTTCAGGAAAATGGTAATTTTCTTTATACATATTTAATATTATGAACTTAACTAGACCTTACATTGGTTATGGCTAAAAGTGTCATTTAGTGTCTGGTCTGAGCTGTATGAATTTATGGTACATTTTTGTTCATTTCCTTTTGATGACTCATAAAATTGCCCCAAATAAATTTCTAGCAGGCGATTTTCACACTATCAAAATCATAATGATTGAATATAACTGGTCCTTTTGGTTGTGTGTTCAGGCATTTTGGCAGTTACCAACCTGCTGTAAGCTGCATAAATATATGCTTGTGCTGATAAAAATATTTTCTACCCAGGAAACAATAATTCACTGCCTTTATATACACCTAAATATACACCTAAATACACACCTTTAATTCTGAATGCAATGCATTTCTTTTTCAGAAGTATGAAAAAACCCAATACTTTTATGTTCTCAAAACATAAACGGCTTCTTCAGCTTCTAAAAAAACAAACAAACAAAGAAACAAACAGATTTCTCCAATATTCATCAGTAGATGAGATTTTCCCTCTTAACATATGGCTAGTGACTCTCTAATTAGAATTCTTAAGTACTAACATGGATAGTCAACATCCCAAAACAGGGAAGCAAGCCTCACAGATGGAGAAAATGCCTTCCATCTCCTCCTGGGCAATCATTTCCTAGTGGAACCCAAAAAATGGGAAGAAATGTGTAGAACAGAGGTAAGTGGATGCATGATGGAGAGAAGTTGTCAATGATAGGAAAGCGCTGATGATAAAAGCTGCTCTTTAAACCAAGCTAACACTCTAAACTCTATTTTGGTGTATTAGCCATAGTTTCCAGAACCCTTTAGGAAAAATGTTTTTTCTTTGCTCTGGACTGTGGCCAGGTCAAAAGGACATGTATGTTACCTGAGATAATTTGAAAATATGAGGTGGAAAACCAAATATGAAAGTGGAAAAAATGTTATAGTACAATACATAACATTTTGAGTTTGTGTATCTATGTATATACTTGTACAGAGATTTCTGAGTTTTTTTTAAAAGGGAGGAATTTCTGCCATGTCCTGCTGCCCAATGTACTTTTAGCCAGAGCTGATCAGAAAGTGCATATTTTCCCCAGGATGAGGATGGATTTTCACTGAATATATTGCATACTGTATGACTGAACTCTGTGAACCCCAGATTTAACTCACAGAAGTACCACAGCAGCTGAGTTTGGTTCTTCATGGTCCTCTGGCCTCTTTAAGGCCATATAGCTGCCAAACTGGCTTGCCCTGGCAGGCCCCATGCCCATGGTGTCCTGTCAGGAGCAACTGTCAGGGTTACAGAGTTTATATGTGTGTGTATATATATATACACATATATATATATACACACATATATACATAATATATATATTTATATACAGGTATGTTAAAAATTCTAAACATCACATAATCTGTAATCCGGTACTGTGAACACATAATCACTGCATGATGAGGGGTCTATGTCCTAAAGGAGGAAGGGTTTGCTTGAGGATGTACACATGGAAATACATCCCTTTTTGATTATTTTTTTCAGCTGAAAGAAGTTCTTCCCAAAATATGTAGTTTTGCATATGTATTGAGGAAAAGAAGGCATGTACCATTCATTTGGTAAAGAGATGGACTAATTATCAGGCATCCAGATGGCAAAATACAAATTTTAATTCACAGGCAAGCATGCAGCACAGATCAACACCTCCAGCATGACTCCCACACCCGAACAGCAGTAAAAACACAGAACTACAAAACTTAAATTCTGCAAGGGTGTCAAGACACTGTCTAATTCATCTTCTTGCACAGATGAAGGCAATTTGGAGGTATAGCAATAAAATTTCATTCTACAGAAGTCTTGAATAGACAAAAGGTTTTAATATTCAAGAAATTCTTTATATGCAAAATGGACAAAAAGAAAAAATCCAAGAGGAAAACCTTGAGAAATCCACTGAAATCCAAACCACAAAAACCTCAGAAGAGAGAATAACCACAGCATGCATCCTGACTCTTGCAGACACATGCGACCCTTTAATGTGGTTGCAAGCAGAGCATGCAATAGGAATCTTTTATTGCACAGGGGATCATTTACACACATACTGAGCAAACCAAAAAATGAATTTCCATAACATGCTCAGAAAACTCAGCATCTAAAATGACTGTAAAATAAGCTTTGCTCTAGTGGGCTTAGAGAGCAACGTGATGGACAAATTAAGAGAACCTGAATAGAATAAGAACATTTTCTGCAAATTAGTGCCAGGAAAAGGAGCTGATGAATTTACACAGACATGGACATAGGTGCCATGGGCTGTGTTCATGGTGAGGAAAGGTGTATAACTGCTGCCCTGATAAAGGATGGAGAACACATGCTGAGTGGGCCGTGGCAGCAAGGAAGTTGTCCCAAAACCTACCAACCACTTGTAAATCTTTTCCTCATGGATAACAATCTGCCTGCAATGCACTGTATCTCTTAATCTTGCTGTGGACTGAGAGACCCAAAACTCAAAGGTTTTCGTAGTTTAACCCCTGATTTGCACAGGCGCACCTGGGAAGCATTACTGCACCAGTCAGTGCTCCAGGACCACTTGGTGGTTTGTTGGCCTTTGCACCCCTGTGCAGAGCATATGGTAGCCCTCTGCTCACGAATGCGGGTAGGTGGCAGACAATGGCCTCTTCCTGTTCTTTGTTTTGTAATTAATCGCATATTTCTATGCCAACTTCTATAGGTACTGAGGAATAGTGAAGGTATGGTGGAAGGCTTTGACTGAGAGGAGATCTGATTAATATATAAAGGTACCTGAGGAATGACTGTAGGGAGGAGGGGGCCAAACTCTTCTCGGTAGTGGCCAGTGATAGGACAAGGAGCAATGGGTATAAACTGAAACCCAGGAAGTTCCATCTCCATGTGAGGGGGAAATTCTTTGCTGTGAGGGTGACGGAGCCCTGGATCAGGCTGCCCAGAGAGGCTGTGGAGTCTCCTTCTCTGGAGATCTTCCAAACTCGCCTGGATGCCACCTTGTGTCCCGTGCTCTGGATGTACCTGCTGGAGTAGGGGGGTTGGACCAGATAATCTCTAGAGGTTCCTTCCAACCTTAACCATTCTGTAATGCTGTGAAGGCATCTTAATGATTCCTAATTGCCATTACAGTATGTATGAGGTTGTCTGTTCTGTGGGGAAAAGAAAATAAGGAATCAGAATATATGTCATTAATTAATGGAGCATCGGAGCAAGAATCTGAACTAACATACAGGGTAAAGTGCTCTGAAGAACTTCTGTTGTTTCTGTCTATTACATTTGCTTATTTCTTTAAGAAAACAGAAAAAGTAAAAGAGGCAATCTAGGGATTTATCTAAGTGCAGAGCATGCAGCTGGGCCTCCTCTAATAGGAGAAAGCAGGAAAGCAATTGAGATTTTACACCTAGAAAATGTTACTCTTGAACTAAGAGCGAGCTCACTGATGTGCTGGTTTTGCTGGCACAGGAGAGACCAGGTTTAGAAAGAGCTCTGCCTCGTGGGCAGCTCCATATCGGAAAGAGCTTGCTCCATTTAAACTCTCCAGGGCTTTCCCTTCGCAGTGTTTTGAAGCACTCCCACATAAACAGCAGCTTACAAAGTCCACTTGCAGCCCGTCACAGCTCAACCTACCAAGAAAACATGTGTTCATAGAGGATGTGAAGCCAGAATGAGGGCACTGAAGTTACCCTCTACTGCTCTTATTCTCTTCTGCAACAACAGGCTGCCTGGTTATGCAAGCTGGCAGCTTTCTGTTACTGTCACCCTGAGACCCAAATACAGCTTACTTATCCAGTTAAAAGCCTGGAAAGGGTGAACCAGCAGAATAGTGTGTCTAGAGCTTTGCCTGAGCGCTTATAAGGGAAGGAAAACCTTTTCTACTTTGCTTTCATGTATTTGGATAGCTCCCATGGTTATCAGTGGGTGTTGAGTGTTTTTCTCATGGCCAGTTCTTTAAAACTTAATTTTTATATGAATCACAAATTAAATATGCACATACATTTTGTTCACATTTACAAGCTTACATGTCTGGAATATTCTATGACCTAGAAATACATGAAAAGGGAAGTATATTAATGAATATACACAAAATTGAACACAAATGAACACAAAAAATATGTTAAATGTTTGTATACACATGTATAATATGAACAGAGAATGTAATCTCATTTTCTACAAGAATTACTGAACTGCTGGTAGCAATATTATTTAAATTAACCTGGCTGTATGGGATTTAACATTGGAAGAAATAAGGATGGAAATATCATTTTTTTCAGCTGATACACAGTAATGCTAATTGGAAGTGTTGAATTTCAGGATCTTGTTAATAGAATAGACTCTGAATAGACTCTGAGATGTACTTTCATAACACTTCCCTTCTTCCACAGTTTCTTCATTTAGAGGCAACCTAAGTCAGAGTTCTGCTGTTTCTACAGTAATACTTAGGATCATATCTGAATGGCCCAGGGAAAGGTTGCTGTAAGTCAAAAACCTAGAAGAACCCACCCATGCGTTTCTATTATATAATGTGCAAAGTACTTAGGAAGCCTGTTAAGCAGTACAGCGAGCCCAGTTTCCCTGGAGCTTCGTTTCACATGATTACAGAAAACTCTTCTAAATGACAGGCCAGACGTGCTATGTTTCAGTGACTGTGCAGATTCCCTGGTCAGATCTTCCCAACGGCTCCACTTTCTACAAGGGAAGGGCTGAACTGCTCCCACCATGAGCTGTCACTGTCTAGCTCTGTATTTGCAAAATCATTTTGAAGATTCATGTTTTTCATCCTAATAATTACAGTGTTTGACATCTCCAAATTACTTTCATGATTTTAAGAAACATATTCAGACAACCGTATATTTTATAAGCACTTTTTTCTGTAAGGCGCCCTCTATAAAACAGACGGGTTTTTTTTCAAAATAAAGTGTCACCCAATGTACTAACAGCATCAGAACCATATGGTGCAAATGACCTAAAAATCTCTAGGATGGGAGTGGTTGTTTGCTAGCATTTGATACTTACTCCAGAAGTCTTTGGTTTCATCTGAGGACAAAGTAAAGGATTTGGAGTCTTTATAAATTAATCATAACTATTAAGGAAGACATTTTTAAATACTGAAGCAAGAGGCTTTTCCTTCTTCCGAGAAAGATTCTATCCCGGGAAAAACTCAGAAAACAATAAGCAATATCCCTCTTGCTGATGACATTTTGTTAAGAATAAACACAATCCATAAAGATGTCTTAATGACTCAGGTTCTGGTGCTAATCTCAGAGATAGGAGCAATCACTGTGAAATCATCTTCTCTAAAAGGACATAGCAAAAATTGATTTTGATATCTTTCCTGTATACTTAGAATTAAACCTGATCCTCACTGTGAAATCATCTTGACAAAATAATGGAGCCTAAAAGGCTAAGAAAAGGAGTATTTGGAGACAGGACGTTTTTGGTCCAGACTTTGAATACCTGAATAGTCTGCCACACACACCTGTCATAAGCAGTGCAACCAGAGCTGTAACAACGGCGGGGCAAGAGAGGCAGATGGTGACAGATGTGAGGGCCACCACCTACGATGCTTCACAGGTCCATGGCAGACTCTGGAAAAAGCATCTGGCAGCTGACAAGGGCAGAGAGGGAGGGGAAACCAGAGGAGAGAGAGCTCCTGAGCAAAGGGGACTGGGGAAATGCAGCAAGAGGGTCCTGTGTACCAAAATATCCTGCTGCCATTTGAATACAGTAAACAATTTTGTGCGTATTAAGCCATGGATTTTCAAGCCCCATGTTAAATTAATGCCTGATTAATTTATCTTATTCAAAAATGCTACTTGAGGTGAAAGGAAAATCTGTGGCTGTTTACTGCATCTGGAATTCACTTGCAAGAAGAAAACTTTAATGTTGCCTGATGCATGATTTCACTTATCTCTGCTTTGTGCCACTGTTGTCCCACTTATTGGAACAGATGTTTACAAGGGAAAATCTGAGATTATAGTGGGACCCTTAGCAGATCTAAACCTTTGTGATCTGTGCAGATCATTTATATTATGGAAGAAAAAAGAAATTGTTGGGAAAATTTAGACCATAGTTTTTGTACACATTTTAAATGCTGTTTGTAAATGTTCATAAATAGACTCTCTGGAAATGAAAGTTTGTATTCACTATGCTGAAAGTTTCAAACATTTGCTAGCTTCATTGTTCGGAAATTCCACTAGCAAAATAATTCTTCTTTGAAGATTAGCTGGTTTTCTCTATTTATGCATATCCATCTCTCACAAAGCGTTTGTCATAGTCCTGTCTAAAGTGTAGGTCAGTAATCTACATTCTTGACATTTTCTCTTTTAATTTCCCAATCTACAGGATTTAACATTTGACTGAGATTTGACTTAGATTGACTGTGTATTTCAGTGTGGGTGATGGGTGTGGGTGATCAGAATCTTAATTCAGTAACACCAAGCTCAATTTCTAACCTCTGGCCTGCCTAGTTTGCAGCATTCATCAGCAAACATAACATAAATTGTGTATCTTTATAGGCAAATTTAAGTTCCTTTTCTTTTTTTTTTTTTTTCATAATGGAGACATAGTCCTTTGTTAAAACAAGAAATCTACCGGGGCAAAAGTGAACTGTGGTTGCACTAGCACCATCCGTCCCTTTGTCAGTGCTGCATTCTGCTGTTCTTTATTCCTGTCCTTAACTGTGTGCTGCAGGGCGGTGCTCTTTCTTGCGATAATGTTCTCTGTAATGCTCAAAAGCTGTTGTTAAAATGTAGGAAACATGTCTAAAACTACTGCAACTGACTGTAATGAAGTCCATTATGAACATTGCTCTTACACCATGCTCTTCACTGTTGCACATACATTTATTAGACCCCCTAGGCACTGCATGACTTTGCGAGGACACAGTGACTGAAATAATGAGTAGCCACTGTGCGGTAACATGTCATTTTACTGCAGGGAACCTTTGTATGGTAGGCATGGTGCCACACAAAGATTGATTAGAACCAGATGGTAAAAAATGCATTGCAATTGGCACCCTGAGGAGATGTTGGAGTGATTATTAAAATGGTAGACTATGCGTCCTGAAGGATATGCATGTTCCCTGAAAAGTTCTTAGGTGCATTTTCTGGCATGGCCGAAGTCCCAAAAGTTGAGGGATGGAAATGATTGTAGCTGACCATGCTGTTGTATCGTTGTAATTGAATCAGTAGCATAAAGCACTATGACTGAATGTCTACAAAATTCTAATCAAGACAGGTGTTGGCACAGCTCATTTTCTGGTCTAGAGTTCAGAAAACCTGCATTCAGTTCTTTTCTCTGCCTGTACAACTGGCAGTACCTCTTCACGTGTGAAAATCTAATCCAGTTCTCCTTGCAAAATGCCACTGACTAGCACAGAGATTTTAATTCTTAATCTTCATGTTACCCATCTACTAAATAAAGAGAATGGTTCTTTTCTCCTAGCCCATCTATCCCTTATTTATTTAGACTAAAATCCCCTTGGACACATTCTTTGGACTTCTGATAGAATCACAGAATCACAGAATGCTTAAGGTTGGAAGGGACCTCTAGAGGTCATCTAGTCCAACCCCCCTGCACATGCAGGGTCATGTAGAACACGTGGCACAGGGTGGTGTCCAAGCGGGTTTTGAAGATCTCCAGAGAAGGAGACTCCACCACCTCTCTGGGCAACCTGTTCCAGGGCTCTGTCATCGTCACTGTTAAGAAATTCTTCCTTAAGTGGCTGTGGACCTTTTGATGCTTCAGTTTGTGGCCGTTTCCTCTAGTCCTATTGCTGGCCACCACTGAGAAGAGACTGGTCCCATCCTCCTCACTCCCTCCCTTGAGGTACTTGTACACATTGATGAGGTCCCCTCTCAGCCTTCTCCAGGCTGAAGAGGCCCAGCTCTCTCAGCCTTTCCTCATAGGGCAGATGTTCCAGACCCCTAATCATCTTTGTGGCCCTGCGCTGGACTCTCTCTAGCAGCTCCATGTCCCTCCTGCACTGAGGAGCCCAGAACTGCACACAATACTCGAGGTGCAGCCTCACCAGGGCTGAGTAGAGGGGCAGAATCACCTCCCTCGACCTGCTGGAGACGCTCTTCTTAATGCACCCCAGGATCCCATTGGCCTTCTTGGCCACGAGGGCACACTGCTGCCTCATGGTCAACTTGTCGTCCACCATGACGCCCAGGTCCCTCTCTGCGGGGCTGCTCTCCAGGAGGTCGGTCCACAGCCTGTACGGTGTCTAGGGTTATTCCTCCCCAGGTGCAGGACGCTGCACTTTCCCTTGTTGAATTTCATAAGCTTTCTCACTGCCCAGTTGTCCAGTCTGTCCAGGTCCTTCTGGATGCCAGTGCAGCCCTCAGGGCTATCAGCTACTCTGATAATTTTGTCTTTTCTGTAAAAATAACTTCAGCAATAACTCGTCAAGTAACATCTGCATGCGGCAGCACAAACTTCTGTAATATAATAAAGCAGGCTTAATAATGGCAAAAAAAAAAGTAACTTAACAATTTGTCAGATGCTTACAGGACCATTTCATGGAGTGCTGCTGGTCCTGCCTTACAGTTAGTCCAGCAGACAGTACTTTTCACCATCAGCACTATTCTGCCTGCTCAAAAAGAATAAAGATGCTTTCCTGCCATTTACTGGGAATTTGAGAACAGATCAGTTGCCTGAAATACATAGAACAATTAGATCATTCTCTAAAAACTACTCCCACAAAAATCTGATCACTGCAGCACAACTGCTACTTTGCAATGTGGCCATTCTCAGTTGAGCTAGATTAATGTGGTTAAGAGTATTACAGATACTGTTAGATAACATCTAGCACAAAGACCCTTGGTTCCAACTGAGACCTCTCTGGGTTACAGTGATACAAATTACATTTCAGTAATTTTTGTGGGATTTATCTGATATTTAGCAGTTTTTGTTTTATTGCAACACCTCCTTTTTGAAAGCCAAAGATGAAGTGATAGATTCTATAGGAATATTTGATGTTTTGGAAACCCAACTATGATTAATGTTGGTAATGGTAATGTTGGTAATGATAATAGCAAGATCCATTGAAAGAAAAATGTGATGAAATGTTGTAGTAAGTGTACAGAAAAAAAAAAAAGGCAACATTAGCACATTTGAAAAACTTTTCTTTTGCTTGTTCCACATGTTCAACAAAGTTTTAAATACGTAAGTGCTTAAAACATTCTTTTTTTTTTGTCCAGAACTACTGGATTTTAAATTATATTTGTAGTCTCTCTTTCAGTGAGACAATTCATTCCACTGGTGAGAGCTTGTATTTCTACAGTCTAATAATATCTTCTTCCAGTGTGATAAATTTTGTCTTACACTACAGCACAGAGTGAATAACTTTCCATTACAAGTAGGATTGTTTTCTCACTTCAGCAGGAAAAAAAGTCTTAATTTTCATCCCACCAGCATTTAATTCACTTTGTGTCTATTTTTCATTCTAGCTAGTTGAGTAATTCATGCCCATCTGTTTCTTTGCAAACCAACTGATCATTTTTATTTTTGAAATGTGTTCTTCCTTTTGTATATTGCCATAAATTTTAGAATAATATTTTGCTGATCAGTTGACTATTTCCCCTTGTTACAGAAGAGATAAAAAAAAATATGGCACATTAAAGAGTTTCCTTAATACCCATGAGACATAGTTCACAGTAAGTGCAAACATTTTCTTTGGTCACACTGAAATTGAAAGCAATTATTGTCAGGAGTATAGAGGTTCTGCTGTGCCTTCACAGTCACATGTGAGCTAGAGTTTCTAAATGCAAAATGTATAGACTCTCAGCTTCAGACTGTATAAAAAAAAGAATGAAAAATGAATTTCTTAAGGCCACAAGGCAACATTCTATTTGGATCATGAATAGACAGAGGGAAAGAAAAAATACTCCCCCACCCCTTCACCCCCACAAAAAAAGGAAAGGAGAGCAAAAAAAAAAGGAAGATGCAGTTTTTCAGCAAAAGAGTAGAAATGGTGAAATGTTTCCTGAGGGTCAGTTATAAAGGCAAATTATATTCTTTAGTTTCAGTTGAAAATATAAATGTAACAATAGCTATTGCACAGCATCTTTATTATCATATACCAATACTGGTTTAAATTGACTCATCCTGGCTCTTGTCTGTATCACTGTGAAAAGACTTTGCTCTTAGAAGTATCTCTCAGTTTAGACTCCAGCTGCTGAATACAAGAGAGGTCCTTACCTCATTTGTTCCCTGTGAGACACTGAGAAGGGAGAGCGATATAGGAGAGACCAGAGCAGCTGCCAGATATAAATATTTATGATAATTTTCTGTGTCCTATATTCACGGAGAATGCATCAGAGACATAATCCCTCCAAAGGCTACTTATAGAAAGAGCAGGTTTGTTGCATGCTCAGTTTAAGCTATAGGAGAAGAAACAGCCTAGCCTTTGGCTGTTTAGCTCCTGAGCAGTTTTCTCATTTCAAACTAAGAGAAAAATGAGTTGTTTTAATGAGACACTGCAAGTAATAGCACATGCTGTTGCACAGGTCTCTTGGCAGCAGGCCACCACTTCATCGTCCTTCCATAAAGATGAAGAATATAAAGGGGATCTGCTCCCAACCTTCCCTTTTATTCATGAATGAACTATTGGCTTCCTCGATTTGTGCGTTTTACTGCGGAGCTCCTGATGGAAAGCCAAGAAGTCATTCCTAAACTAGTTTGAAGATATACTGTAAGTCCTGTTTACAGCTTAGTTTTCGTCTGTTATGATATATCTTCATTTTCTGCCACCTTTCAAAGTATATGAGACATAAAAATATAGTTTTCTCTTCTAGCCGGCTGGTAGTAGGTCCTCCCTTTCCTTCCTCATTTTCTTTGGTAAACGTTGATGAATTTCAAACCTATTTCACTTAAGGTTGTGGGTCAAATAAAAAAATAGCTACATGCACTCCAGGACCTAGAGATCAAGTAAAGGGGAGAGATCCTGCTGGTGTTTCCTCTGATATAAAGGCAGGGAAAATTCAAAAATACCCATTTAGCAGAATCTACCTGGTCTATCAGTGAGCACATACTGACTGCCCAGTTAGCATGCATATCTTACCAGGCTAGACAGCTGAAAACCAAAAGATATCTAGAAGACAGGAGACAAATCAGCTTCTAACATAGGCCTTCCTGCTATCAAGCAGCCAAGAGCAAGAAAGCCAAACATTAACACACTTCAGGAACAGGACAAACCATTCTTACTCAAAGGGATTGCAGAAACCTTGAACAAAGCAACTATCTTTTATTTTCCCTCTTCATATTGATCAATCCAGAGCTGAAGTTTGAACTTCTTATGCTGTGATACTAAACTTTAGCTGGCTCATTATTTTTCCATTTAGATTTCATTGCTTGATTCTCCACTGACTGTATAACTACATCGCTTCTTAATTCACATAGAACTGAGAAGAGTGGAACAGGAAATGTGATTCCAACCTTGCAGAATCCTCAGTCTTCGCCTATCTGACTGAAGCTGAGTGTTTTTTCTTTTGTTTTTAATTTTTAGGAAAAAACAAGACACAGGTCATGCTAGAATAGACTGGTGATGAGGGGTTCATACAGTATCTGCACAATCTGTTGAAGATACAGAGCAATTAATTTAGATGGATGCAGAATCGAGCTTTAGTAGTCAATGAGTGATTAATCTTTTATGTACAACACATCAACACAAACTGTATATGCACACACACACAAACATATACATATATGTACAGATTATTTATCTGTGTGGTATCTGACACAGAAAAATTTGCAGTGTCTTTTTGGCCCTGCCAGTAGGAGCAAGCTTTGTTTTTTTCAGATTTTTTATATAAATTTGAGTTACATATGTATGCATATGTATATATAAATATACATATGTAGCTATGAAAAATCTGAAAAGATTGTTTTGCTTGCAAGGATGATTATGGAAAAGTCAAAGCGAATGCTTTTTCATGCACCTGTCAGAGCAGTGAGGGTGGATATGTGTTCATGTAAGCCATTAGTGAAGCCACAGGGCTGGGACAGATCTAATCTCAGCAGTGACAGTGTTGTACTGTTCGTCTGTAGACTATTTTGTTTTTCCAGGTAATCTGCTAGGCTAACTGCGTTATGGGATAAGAAGGTGCTAATAAAGTCTGAGCAGGTCCAGTGTCATAGCAAACTGTAACAGCCCTCGGTTGGATTCCTCAGCTAAAAGGGAAAGAAACATAACAATTTGAGAGTTGTATTCCTACTGAGTCGTACTGATGAGCAGATAAGCTGCTGCATTATGCATGTGTCCTTTAATAGACTAAATAATTAAACAATAGGTGAATATCTCCTTAGAGCTTAAGATCATTAAGCAAATTTACTCAGAAGCATGCCTGGTCTTGTGCAATTATTCTTATTAGATTTAAGAGTCCAACAAGATGAGGTGGGCAGAGAGCGTCTTTCCTGATGCAGCTCAAGTGATGGGTTTCCTGCTGTGCCATTTAAAGCAAAGTCATTTTCCTGTGTGTCACTATTTTTTTCCGCATGCAAATATTCCGTCCCAAGCACTGTGTGTACATGATCTCCCAGTGATGAGAAGCATCCATGTTATCTGCCTTTCAGTAAACACCTCTTACTCACCACCAACTCATTTGGCAAGTAAATAGTTCAATAAAGATCCAAAGCAGCTGATCATAAGAGTGGCCTTTGCTGGATTCCTATCCCTCGCTAATGGTCATTAGTCACATATATAGATATAACTTTGCTATGCAAGGAATAAAAGGTAAGCTAAGTGTATGGACTAGCTCTGTTAAAGATTACACTGTTTCACTTGAAAGAGAGGTCAGCTTATAATGAAGCAATCACAGTTTAGCTGCCAAATCACAGCATTCTGTGCCATGTTTTAAAAAATTAGCTTTTTCCTCTCTCCCACCAATACTCATTTCATGCTCAGCTGGAACATGGCTATGACCCACCTTTACACCGTGATGAAGGAAGAGCAATGTGGCTGAATCTCCAGCTGTGTGCTCAAAACCTCCATAAACCTCTGAAGCCATGATTACTGCTGATCATTGAGAAAGCTCTAGCCACATGTGAATGACACCTGCAGTCAGCGTATTCTCCCGTCGAAAGACCTTGCTCTCAGTAAACGTACTGGAATCCAAATGAGCACAGTGGCAGAGGGCAGGCAAGAATAACACAAAAGGAGAGCTGTGATTCTATCCTTTATAGTAGTCTATAAATTACCTAAGCAGTTTGCATAGCAACTGATTATGATCTAGCTTTATGTTTGGATCTGTAATTTTACAACTATTGAAAGTTATTATTAGAGGATAGTGAAGATTAGGGTCTTTCAACCTACTGAAAGATCTAATTTCAATAGAAAGTTGTTTTTCCATCATTAATTATTAATTTTGTAGTGCTCCATTAGCTAAGAAGTCAAGTTTTTTTTCAATACAAATATAAGCAGAAAATATCTGGATAATCTCTGAGTAGGTATAGTCCAGGACAGGCATAGTCCAATCTTTCATTAGCCTCTCTGAAACACTTCTTGAGCAACAGATTTTCTATCTATCTGCTAAAGCTTCTTATAAATAAACATTATGGTCTATATGTCTTAGGGCTCCAAAACTCTTGGTGACAATCTATGATTAGTCAGTTGTTTTGTATGTCCTTTCTAAAAGTTTCTTTGGATCAGAACTCTGAGCTTATAATTAAACTTTGCTTAGCCCATAAAATAAAAGAGAAAAATATCAGGATGTATTATTTTCCTCAATTTCTGCCTCACAGTAAGCACTTTTTAAGCATAGATTGGGATTCCATCTGTTTCCCTTTATGATGTTCCAATTAAGGTTCATCTGAAACAATCTGTTGAATATCTACCTTCTATTTTTCTAGACCTCTTTTTCAGATAACTTTATAATCAGCCAGTTAGATGATCAGAGCTTTCATGAGGAAATCCATTATCTTGTTCAGATTCAGAAAATCTGTTTGTTTGGGGTTGTGACTTTTCTCAGTCAGTGCTATTCAATTGAGGCTTCATTAAAGCTCAGAGATCACACATTCTCATCTCCATATAAGATGCAGATTTTTCTTATGTTATCTCATGTGATAAGGAAGCACAGAAAACTGAGAAGTTCTTAGAGTCTGTACAGATCTACACAAAGGAACCACAAAATCAAATAAAATTTGTAAGTTATTCAAAAATTGAGAGAGAACCATCTTCAAATGATCACATACATGTGGTTTACAATATCTGCTTTGTGGCAACAGAGCGATAGCAAATATACAAATGTGAGTGATGGTAATTCCAGTGTGAAAAGTTCTATTCTAAAGTTCCACCCCTCAAGAAGTAATTGGGACCACAAACATGTATATGGCATTTTAAGTGGTTGGATTATTTTACTGCCTTATCTGGAGGGGCAATGACAGCTATTTTCCTTCCCCTCTGTTGCACTCGCCAACTTTGTGCCTCTCTTCAGTTGATTAGCATTTTGAATTTTGCCACAAGATCATTCTGTTTCTATAGCAATCTTGGCACCAATAACATAGGCTCATTTCTTGTCAGTCATGGTTTGCTTACGTCAATGAATGCATTATTTTCAACTGCATTTCTTTCATTCCTGCATCATGTAGGTCATTATATTTATATGCAGCCAACAAGAGTTTCTAAACAAAAAGTTTCTAAGCAAAGTTTCTAAAATTGCCAGAATATTTAGAACAGACTGACAAACTGCACTATGTTCCTGCCTATTAATGTGCCATTATGTTGGGAAAACAGAGCATAAGTAAACATTAATTAGGAAGAAAATAGGTAGAAAAAATAAATAATTTCAATGCAATCTGCAGAAACAAAAATCTAAAAGTACATAAGTGAAAAAGTCAAAGCATAATAGTTTTACAAAGACAGAAATATTGAATCCGAAAAGCAAAACAATGGCTTAAAGGAACACATTTAAGGGGGGAAAAAAAAAAAGGCTACAGAAAATCTCCTTAGCTGAGGTTCTGTCTATTATTTATGGAAACATGTTTATAGTGCAGGAAAACCTCATGTGCTGATCTACCTCTTAAGAAGGCAGCTGTCAACCAGATAAATGAGCATTTCTAATTCTGTGTACGGAAAACACTTTCAAATTGCCCATGCCAATCTGTGTTTCTAGCTTCCAGCAGCCACTTTAATGATTTTTTGCTCTCTTGGATTATGAGTATGTGATGAAGGAGGTCTCTGTTTCCCAGCAGGGGAATCCAAAAGAACATGTCTATGAATGGGACAGCTAGTAGATAAAGACAAAAAAATCCCTAGAAATGTTCTATTGTTCTCCTAATACAAATAATCCAAAAGGCACTGATATGGCCTATCTATGACAGAGTACAGAAGTAGGGATTGTGTCCAGATGGTTTGTTTAGATATGTTTGACTTTCCCTGATTTTAATATATCATGTTTTCAGTAAAACTATTGGAATTCTAAATCATGTTGAAGTAAATATTTGCAAAAGAAATGCAAACAAATAGTGAATATTTCTAATTAAAAAGAGGAATTCAAGAAAAATGTGAAGCTGTGCAGAGAGGATGGGTAGATATTAATGCAAGTGTATTCCTTAATGATTACTGTGCTCTACTTTTCAGTAACATGCATGAGGAAAAAAAAGGAAAAAAAAAGCGTGGCTAATAGGAATTAGTTTACGGGAATAGAAATTGAGGTACAGCCGCTGAGAATCAGGTTTATATCATTTCAGTCAATGTAAATCCATGAAATCAAACTGAAACCTGACGGAAGGTTATTTGACTTTGAACCTGAGTCCATCTCTTGCGCTGCCACAAATACTACCAACTGCTTTATTGAAAGTACTTTTATTGAAAGTACTTTCATAAGAAATAGAATTAAGGATTCCACAAAATCTTTTCCTAGCAACATCTCCAATGGGAGAAAAATGGTTTCTTTCTGCATTCTCAGGCCAGAGAGCAGCCTCCATTTGCATCTGTGTTTCTCTCAGCTCTTGGAACAAGTGATGCCTTTAATGTTGCAATCTTGCTGACAAAATTCTGTGCAAGAATGCTGCTTTTTCTTAAATACTAATATAACCTTCAGCAAAACCATAAGAAAAAGTGAAGTAGACTGGACAAGTGGGTTAAACTGTTATTACCCAGCACTGCTGAATGCTAAATTAGAGTTTTTCGATAGATAGGTTCTTTTATTTCTTTTTTAATTAGGTCAGTGAAAAATATTGTACTGGACTTAAACAAATTGTAGGCTGGGGTCAGTTCCTCAAGTGATGTGCACTGGTACTGTTATGTTCCTTTCTCTACATCTGCCAAGAGTCTGGTCTCCAATAAATACCAAGTTTTACTATGTTCGTTCTGACGAAGTTCAAAAACACAAAAGAGGGTAGAAGTGCTCTACACCTAGAACAACTGCGTGTGTTCATTTCATCTAAGGTCCATATCAAAAAGAGGAAGCGGAACATAGGAATCTTAAACTGAGACCTGCAAAAAGAAAGCACTGTCATTCCTGTCTATTCCCGCAAACAGCTTTTCCATAATGTAAGCTCCTAAACCAAGGTGAGCAATTCTCCTCTTGGAAAGAGACCGGTTGCTAGCTTGTGCAGCACTGTGCTACCCAGTTCTCTTTTTGGATCTGGTCCTGAGAAAAGACATTGCTCAGAAATCAGATTAAGCATAACAATATCACAGAGCTGAAGTGGAAATGAGATGAAGGTCTTAGAGCCTGTAACTGAATAGAGTAAGTGATTCTGGAAAGCTTCCCGTCAAAGAATGAATCATAAAAGAAATCTTAGCTATTCCCAGTATGATGGAAGTAAAGAAGGTACGGTGTAGCAAATAAGTAAATCTTGACCTGAGGCCCAGAGTCCACTGTGTCTAATGATTAGGCATGACACAGAATGATTTGAAGTAATAGATTCACACTCACAAAATGTAACAGAAATAGAAAGCATCAATAGGCATTTTTCATTTGTTATCTAATGCTTTCCAATCGGGCAACTGAAAGAAAATACAAACACATAGATCAAACAAATATCAGGAAAAAATTAGGAGGTTTCTATGAAGATTCATAGATTTGTGTAGTGTAGTCACTAATCAGTGTTACAAATAAATGAGAATGTGAGTCACACTTATTTGTAGGCTGTTGTGTGACTCCTGTCATGTCAACAAATTGTATTGGTCAGACTCTAAAACAGAAACACATCCTGTGCCAGCCTGAAATTTACGGTTGCCATCATGAAGTGCGTCCTGG
Organism: Eudromia elegans; assembly: GCA_003342815.1. Classification (NCBI taxonomy): domain Eukaryota; kingdom Metazoa; phylum Chordata; class Aves; order Tinamiformes; family Tinamidae; genus Eudromia; species Eudromia elegans. Next base: position 1,154,170 of record PTEX01000223.1, on the reverse strand, counting down.
GTTGTCAGAACGAGACAGTGACAGCTCTGAAAGCACTATGAAACGTATCTGCTCACTAACAGAAATATAGTGCATGTGACAAACATTTGAGCAATTTGATTTTATCTATATATGCCTACTTACTCACTGCAAAATTACAGCATATTAGCGTTCTTCTCAAGAAGACAAACTTAATTGCTACATTTGTCTGCCTGGAGAATGACTCTGTGGAACAAACTTTTCTTTCCTTAAAAAAAAAAAGAAGAAAAAAAAAAGGATTTCCTTAGCATATGGTTTCATTTGAAGGTGCAATAACTATTGATAAAGCACAATCTTTGAAAAACAATGTCCAAAATAATATTCTTCTATGGAAGAATGTTTGCCCCTATGAATAACCAAAGGACAATAAATAATTTTGTCACTTAGATGTCCAACAGAAGCGGAAATGAAATAGCTGTTCCTCAGACCTTTCTGGTTGAAAGCAGTAAAAAGAGAAAAGAAAAACAGCTAGTGGCCTCAATACCCGGGCAATTTACATTTTGGAGCTAAAAATTGCTACAGCTGTGAAATTTTCATGACACTTGGCCCCACTTGATCAAAATTAATGCACTGAATGTCCAGAGTCTACATTGTTTACTAGGAAAAAAAATAGGCAGGTTCCATTTTTTTCGCCTTATTTTATCATTTTTGTTGCCTCTATAGGCATCTGAAGCAGCCCAGTACCAGTCTGACTAATGTTCCAATTTCTGAAGCATCCTGAGACAATTTCCCAGACATCCATATTCGTGACAGTTTACTGCTGTGCATCCCTCCAAGGAGAGGTGACTCAGGGAACAGCGGAGGGAACTTTATCCTCCACCCTGTGTCTCATCTCCATGTGGGCCAAACTGAAGTGCTCCCTGTCTGATTTTCCTGCCTTTCACAATCCCCCTGCACAAACACGACTGTGTATGGGATGTGGGAGACGACACCAGGGCACACACATGGCTTTTCAGCCACACAGCCTCTCACTAGCGTGCATTTGGTTCTCTCCTACCTACAGCGTCAACCTCTTTCCTCGGTTGGAAAATAATCAGCCCCTTCTTCTGCAGTAATTGTTAAAAGCATCATCATTTCTTTCTCTAATGTTCTTATTACTCAGTTCATTGTGCTGAGAGATTAATTTAGGTGCTCTGGTGTTGGTTACACTTTGTCACTGTCACTTCACGGGAGTTTCCAATATGCTCCCAGAGCATCCCAGAGTCATTACCCTGGGTAATGACTCGCCTTAGTCTGAATTCCATTTTTCTTTCCACTGACCAGAGCCGCTTCTTGACTGCCCCATATGTTTCAGGGAGTATAACCTGTCCAGCATAATGAATAAATACACCCCTAAAACTGACTATATTTATATGATATACACGGGGTCGTGTCTCATAACGCTGGTAGCAGCGCAAGGGGAGGAAGGGCAACTACTACCTTAACTCCCCCTTCTACGGGACTCTGGTGTGTCCAGTGCCACGACTGATGCGAAAGAAAACTATCTCGAGGGCAAAACTCCTAGGCAGAACTGCCAGAGCTGGTCTTGTCTCTTGACAAGAGTTGTTTACTTCTGTTTTGCTACATGCAGATACCATAAACATGTTTATTTTACATTCACAACATTCTAAACCTTTTTTTTTTTTTTTCTCAGCCACTGAGCAAAGCTACTCAAAATAAAGTGTTGCTAAACATCAGTCCAAAGCTAGGGGCCCTAATCGAGGAAGAAATAGAAGCGCTACTATATTTTAGTCGAGAACCTGCCATCAGCTTACTGTATCCATATTGTTGCTCAAACTCCCTCGCTGCAATTACCAAAAAAAAAAAGAAAAGGGCACAATAAAAGGAAATATTAAGCTTGCCGCAGCCAGCCACCTTTGAATAATGTCGAATCCTGAATTTTCTGCAGATTAATAGCGCTCGTCCATGGGAACGCAAACGACCTCTCCCGTGACGCGTCTAATTGCCCGTCTCGGAGCCCGCCGTGGAGAAGCCCCGCGACAATAATTAACACCTAACGGTATAAACACCGCCGCCGTCGCCTGGCAACCGCGCTAGGCCAGGCCTGAGGAGGCCGCCCGAGGAGGCCGCACGCTCGCGGGTCCTGTCCTGCCACCGCGGGAACGGGAGTGGGAGTGGGAACAGGAACGGGAGCGGGGCGCTCTGTGCCGGGGCTGCTGCTCTGCTGGGGAGGTTTCGGGAGTCACCACAGGAAACAGAGCTCCCCCTGGACACTGCATCCCTTAGAAGGCTTTTCAGCAGCCAAAGGAAGCACAAACACTGCGCATGGTGGTGGCTGGTACTTTTAGAGACCTTTTAAGATGGGAAATGCAGCCGCGATCCAACTGCTGTCTCTCTGCTTCCAAAGGAAGTGCTCCTGGGGCTTCATTCCTGCTTCTGATAGGAATCATTTCCTCTGCCTGACAGCATTGCATTGCATTGGATAAACTTTTTTTTTTTGACAAACTACAAGTTGAATATAAAAGCAGTTTCACTGTGAAGTTCCTTCATGCAAATAGTGGTGCATCTCGGTGGTATACAGAACAAATTTCACGGAAATGCCGCTGTGAAAGCAGTCCGTTCTAATATTGCCTTTATTTTTTTAAGCACCAATTCACTTCCTGTGCAATCTCTTTATCTTGGCACACGACATCTAAATCTCATCTCATTCAGTCTACCTATTTATTCAGATGGTCACTTCAACAAGGACGGAAGGATGGAAATTAGTATTTGAAAGCTTCCTTTCGCTGCTACAGTTCCTGGACTGGTCGGCAGCAGGTCACTGAGGGGTTTTTTCCTTTGTTTTCTTCCATCAAAATATCTGGGCCAAATATCCTAAAGTCAAAAAGAAACCGTAATGCAGCTACAATATTGTTTGAAAGCCCTTGAAGTGAAGGTCAGTAATAGCAAGATGTAATAACTTTTGCCATAATCACTGCAGAATTTAGCTAGCTTTACTCTAACACATTCAGCACTGGATGAGTAGAAAGGGCACAGCAAAAAAATATACTTTAATTTTAATAATTTTATTAACAGAATGGTGAAATATAGTTGCTAGAGCCCTGCAGATTAGCCTAACTGGCCAGCATTCTCATCCTCTGTTTATGTCAATCAGATGTTGTATTTTTTAAAAAATAACTAAGACCTAATAATACTTAAATATTACTCATTCCAAATCCATTCTACTTCTTTCTGCTTCCACCTGCAGCAAGATGATACAATGTTTTGAGATGTTTTGTAAACTCATCATATTGATATGGATTTCTGATTGCACCAGATCGTCTGCAGAGTTTTTGTTTTGTATTCATGATGTGCCTTCAAATCTGAGAGGAATCTGTCAAGGTGCAGAAGGCAGGAGAGTCACCAACATCCATTCAAGGCTGATGGAACATTCTTTTGGGGGCTTTGCAACACAACTAGTTCATACTTATCTTTGGTATTTCATTCCCACTTAATTCCCAATAACTGACACACTGGGGCCCAAATTCTCATACTAAGTGACTGTAAAATGTTGCATTTCTGGGCTACATGAGAAGCAAAATCTTAAGGAGGCATGGTCTTATGGGAACCGTACTTTCAGGAAAGGAGCAGTCAGGGTTATCCTTCTCCTGTTCATGGTATTTCCTCTGTCTCATTTGTATGTAAGAAAGTATATCTTGCATACATTACTGAATGCTACATGAATATATAATTTCACTTTTTTAAGTCATAATTTCACCATGAAAAACATTTTTCTGTATTTTTATTATAATTGATACATAATATTCATCAGCACTTTTGCTAATGATAAACTTGAATCAGAGATTTACGTACCAATTGTCTGTCTTTATTTCAGGCCATTTTGGAGCTTGGTAATAAATTCAAATTAATTTACTGTATTGAATACACACACTCTAAGATCTCTGCCCTTTAACAGAATTGTTTTTCAAGTTTGAGTGTATAAATAAGCAGTTACACTGCAAAAGCTGATTTTCATCAGTGAGTAGGTAAGTGCATCATTTTCCAGAGTCAAGAAACTTCCTCCTCTCTCCTGGTAAACGCTCATTTTCCAGGAGGGAGTTAACCCCTCAGCACCATGACTTCTGTTCTGTGTCAGCAACACAAGAACTAATTCTCCTGTTTCAGCGGTGGAGCAAACAACCTATTGAAACAGTTTTGTTTCATTAGCAAGGGAATTTCTCCCTCGTGGAGCATTTCATTTCAAACAACATTTCATTACCAAGTCCCTACATGGAGGCTTTATCCAAATGCTAAGGTAGTTACCACCTTAGTGAGAGTGATTCTTCTTGGCAAGGAATGGATTAAGTTACCTTGAGATTTTATTTCTACAATTGCAGAGTAAAGTTTCTCTTGAAGCTGTTTCATGCAATGAATGCCTGAATACACTTGCACAGGGAGCCCTCGGAGCGATCATTCACCTCCTGCACAGAGGACAGCCTCAACTGTGGGGAGCATCATTTCCATTCCAGACAAGTTTCTTCTAAGATACAGTGGTTCCATCTTGGCAGTGGTACAGCTTCCTCACTACAGCGGGGGATTTAGCTCTCCAATTTTGTTCATAGGATGTCAGTGGTATAAGAAAATTTCCAAATTATCCTTTTGCATAATGAACAGGGAGAAGTGCCAAAGCGGCGGGGAGAGCAATCAATGGATTCTTTCTCAGGAAAAAAAAAAAAAAAAAAAAAAAAAAAAAAAAAATTCTACAATAAAATTGATTTGTCAATCACTGAAAAAAAATAATTTCACGGTGTGGTGATTTGTAGGCTAAGAGTTAAATTCCAAAATGAGGTAGTGTACTTCCCAGCACTGCAGATCACTGCATAATTCCTGCCAGTGAAGGAACAAACTCTTCCAAGTCTGGCAGTTTGAGTACGGATTCCTCTGCCTGTTGCCACTACAGTCAATATGATCACAGCAGCATGCATTTTTCCTACATCCAGAAAAAAAATGTGTTTTTGTGCCTGGAAGTGCTGATGCCTGTTAAAAGAGATTAGTCATCATGCCTGCTCATGAAAACTGGCTCTAAGAATTCTTGATTCCTGCACTTTTATTTCTTCATTTAACTTTCACTTGTGGATTTTCTTCATATTCCTTTCTGGTAGCCAGTCTTCATGAGAAGATGAGTGAGACTGAGGGTTTCTTTCTTCTGAACATTTCCAAGTAGTTGCAGCCCGAAAACATCAACTCTTCTTTCAGGAATTTAAAACATTGTTCTGCCTTTTTTTTTTTAATGTTTTTGTTTTGATAGCAAATGTGGATAGCTCATCTTCCCATAGTTAAAGACAAACAAAAACAAGAATCCAACTATACCAGATATTACAGCAAAGACTGGAAATATATTTATAACTTAGTAGAAACTTACAGATTTCAAAGCCAGGAAGATGTGTGTGATCTCCTCTTGCATAACCCAAATTATAAGACTTTTCCAAAATAAATACTCTTTCAAATCCGAAGACAGTACCCATTTTTAGGCTCTGGATTCTACTCTGAGATCAGAATTCCAGAAAATAAGCATAGTAAACTGTCAAGTTTTAGGTGTTTAGGACTCCAGCCGTCCTTCTTTATGTGCTAAAATGAAGTCTCATTCAAAATCAAGGTAAACCTCCTGAATTGTCACTTTCATTTGTCCTGTCACTTGTGAGTTTTAGATATCTGGAGGATTTTAGAGTATTGGCAGAATGAGATTTCCTGTCATTCATGGTAAAGCTACAGTGCTAGCAGTTTTCTCTTTTTGTATAAAAGATGCTTGTTGTTTTATTCTTAAGTATGATGGGAGGTTTGCAGTAGAGACTATCTAATACAATTCATAAACATTCAAATAACTTGTTTCTGAAATGTCAGTAATGCTGACACACAAAATACCATTTTTGATTGAGTGTTTTTCCTTCTTTTTGTCGACTTATGCCTTTCTGATCATACAGCCAGTTTTCAGAATTCCAATCATGTAAGTCATATCACTGGGTAGTACCCAGCATTGTTGAATTTATGCTTATAAATCAATAGCTGTGATACTTTTTATTTAGTATCTTTTCTCCTTGTGCATAGTCAATTAGCTTCTTCTATTGATGGCAACTGGAGAGGATGTTTTACTCTCTATAGTATATTTTCATATTTCATTTTCATCTTCCTTTTTGATGTTATTTTAACATCCTCAGAAACAGCCAACATGCCTTATAGAATATTGATTATTTCTCTTGAATTTCACCCAGACTACGGAGTGCCAACCCTTCTTCACAAAACTCAAGCAAATGGTTCACTATCAGAATCATCTGTATTGCTTACAAATCTCCAAGACCAAAGTTCCTCGAAGGGATAATCAGGGCAGTCTCTGGATTATGCTGTGTACAGTGGCTTGATAAGTCCTAGATGATGGAGATAGCAGAAATGTCTCAAGTTAGCACTACTAGATTGCAATGATACAATGAATATTTACTTTCTTTTTTTCAAATGATACCTTATTTTTCATAAATATTTACCTTTTGGCTTCAATGTTGCCTGCTTGTTTTAAACCCAAGACACAAGTTTATCTTTAGAAAAGGGTGAATACCATTTTTAAGATCTTGTTTTATGAGAATAGCTAGTAACAACATGGCAGGGCCTCAACACACTATATGATTTATATGCAAAGCAGTTTGCCTCCCTGCCAGTTGTACATTTTCTACATTTTCTATCACAGCAGTTGCATGTTAATGGAGGGAATAAGCACGCTGCTCGGGACAGCGGCTGCATCCTGTAACGTGTGGCCATTCTGCCTTTGCCTGCCTGTTCTCTCATCACAGGAAAGAAATACATGCCAAACCCAGTTGTGAGGACTACTCCTAGGCTTGGACTTTCCTTTCTGTCACTCAATCCTGGTAAAACTGGGGTAGCAGAGAAAGGTGGGTTTTTTTCTTTTCAGTTTGCAAGCTATGTGCTCCTAGTAAAATAGTAAACACCTTCCTCTGAGATAAACATCTCCTTCACCTCAGTGTAATGAGAAAACAATGTATCTGTAAAAGCATAAGCAATTTCTCTTCCAGCAAAGCTCACACTTGGCTATGTGTTAGAGGCATTTTACTCTATATACAACACACAAAGCAGTGACACTGCACTATGGGCGCAGTCACCAAGTCATGCTCTCTGAATCCATAAATATTATGTGTAAATGCTGTATTTTTGAGACCACAAAGCCAGTCCTGGAAGACTGCACATCAGTAGCATAAACAGAGAATAGGGAGTGAGAGAAAAAGTAACATACTGTCTAGGAAGGCAGTGTTAACCACCAAGGGGTGAATATTCCCACCCTCATTGGAGATGGCACCGAGTCTGCAGGAGTTCTAACCACAGCAAAACCCTAGACATTTGAGCCCAGCCACCATCACTGGCAAGGCAGCGGTGACTGCTACCCAGCATGAGAATCTGCTCTGATTAGTAACATCTAATATGGATTTTAGTGCTCTCATGCCACCAGTCAGCCGTGTGGCTCTCATTAGAGGGAAGAAGGCTAAGAAACACAAACACCTGCTCATACAATTGCAAAAAAAAATTGATAATATTTTCAAAATGTTGTGATGATTAATTTAGTGGCATAAAGAAGAAACCTACATCAGTCCTCCTTCCCAAGCACGCCTCTGATCTTTCCTCCCACAATAGCAAGTAAAACTACTTCCAACGCTTGGATGATTTGCTGGATGCTGGTTGTATAGGGGTAGCTTGCTGGTCCATCTATCCCATTAATTTTTGTTGGCTGAGATATACACCCCCTTCCCTCTCAGAAATAATTTCTAAATTTATCTTCAGATGAAGAAAGGAAGATCAATGCTCGAGCTAGAGATGGTAAGCTATGACTAATCTAATATTCATTGTTATTTTGATAAATGTTCTCTTGGTAATTGATAAAATATCAGCTAATCCTCAGAGTTTATGATCTCAGCAGAGCAAGAGATAAATAGTTCAGCCTCTGCTACATCACTCATGTGATGTGGATGGACTTAAAAAATAGCACTTATATAGGATGTTCTGTGAACACTTTGTACTAACTCAGTTAGAAAGACAGTCTAGTAACTGTGGTGGTCAGCAAATGCTTATAATGAAAGTTAAACACCAGGAAAATATTTGAAATGATAAGGGTAGATAGGAATCAATACATGAAAAGATATTCCCAAACCATCTGAAAACACTATAGTGTTTAAAGTCCATTTGGAGAGGAGTAGGCACAATAAAGTGCATAGGAGATAAGTGACTTTTCATTAGGCTTTTCAATGGCAAAGCATCACATACTCCTACACCTTTACATAAATGATAAGTAATATATAATACTTTGCCAACAATAAAGTAAGCAAGCATCAATTTATATTAAAAAGCAATTAAATGGCATTAAAGTTTGATGAACTGAGAAAATAGGTTGGTTTAGGCTCTGTGCCATCAATGCTATTTCTTTACTTCAGCAGTGGGAGAGATGAGAGCACACAGTATAGTTACAAAACGTATGAAATTTGCATAGGAAGAGAGCATGTTTTTACTTATATCCTGGGTACTGCATGCTGGAGGAATATTTGCTGTCCTCAATCAAGGGAAGGACAGATCCCTTTCTGCCTGGTCTCAGTGCCAAGGGAACTGGGCATAGCTGGAGACCTGAAGCAGCCCTTGTACAGGTGGAGGCAGGCAAGGCTCATGGGACCTGGGACCTGACTGTAGAATAAGTAATGTGTGGATTCTGATTTAACAGATTAAAGTTGGTCCTAGAAGAGCCTACTTTCACATTCAGTTTTGGCATATAGCTAACTAGCTGGGGTTCCAGAACAGCAGAAAAGCAAGACCTCAGGGACCTTGCCCTTGGGCAGACAGTGTGGCACCAACTCATGCCTATGGGGGACACGAGGTCCAGCCTACACAGCAGTGAGGGAAGCTTCTTCTGTAGGAGTTAAGGCAGACATGGATACAGATGCTGCTGTGGACAGGGCTGTGCCAGGCTCCAGGTCTGGCAGAGAAAGGCTTTAACCTGGCCCCGGAGTGCTAGGCCTGCATTAAGGACCATGGCAACCCAGGCTGGCTTGAAACCAGGCGAGTAAACACGGTCTGTGAACAGGCTGCCCTCGGCCCTCCGCAGCCCCTCTCAGAAGGGCTCTCTCCCGCACACCCCCTCTGCCAGCACCACCAGCAAGGGAAGGGTCTGGGGAAAGACGTGCCCTTCCCTAACGCACTTCATCTGACAGGGCAGGTGAGCCAAGCCCGCTGCGATTTCTTTTCCCCCTTCCCTTTCTCCGTCTCTCCTCGCCCTGCTGCTCCCACGGCCGCGGGGCCTGGGCACTCCCCTCGGCCACCATTGCGCGCAGGCGGGCGGGCGCGCAGCCCGCCGCGGGGTCCCGCTTCCCTTCCTCCTCCTCCTCCGCGCCGCCTCAGGGCCGGCTGGTGGCGGCGGCGCTGGCGGGGGGGAAGACGAGGAGGAGGAGCGGGGGGGAGCCCGAGCGCCTCCGGCCGGCGGTCGGCCAAG